>QLPG01050612.1:10396-24444 GCA_003314385.1 Gomphus sp. MG54 | reverse complement strand
GAGGGATGAAAGTAACCGCGCCATGACCAGGTGGTCTAAGCATGAATTAGTATTAAATATGAGACGACTTCAAAAAAGAGAGCACACAAATTCGTCATCGGCATCTAGCCACTCATCAGCGGGAGTCAGTTTTAGACCTAGACATTCTTCCCAGTTGGTGACGAATAGCTCATGCGCCAATGATACAGTGACCAATGGCCCTCCCACACTGATTGAGATTGCCCCTGTGGATTGAGGGTCAGTAGTCAGGTGTATGGAATAAGCTTTTTGCCACGATGGCACAAAGCGGAAGTCCTCTTTGGGTTCGAATCGAATAAGGTACACATCAAGGAAGCTAGGTTATAGATTAGATTAACATTTTTAATTCATAATGTGCGATAACCAGATAATGACATACTTGCTGTGTATTCCTCCTACTACTATGGACTTCAACAGTGCGAGAGTGATCGAGGATCCGCCGTTGAAAGACTCAATTGCATAGCTTTCTACATGACCCTCTATTTCCAGGGGGACAAACTCCCTGGTGTCAAGGGAGAATAGATGGAGGCCTCTGTCGGTGCATGCGAGGAGCCATTGGTTCTCAAATAGGAAAGTATACCAAGGGGAAAACGCTAAAGCCTGATATGTTGGGTATTGAAATGGAAGCGTTGGGATCCGGGTGGATCTTATGGGATAGGCTACTGAATTATCCCAGATTGCAGACAGTGCGGTCGCGCGAGCCGCGAGCCGACTTAGCAATGAGACGGGAACCGTAGCCAGTGAATGGCCGGCTGGAAGAGGAAGTAATTCTGCATTTTCAGCGTTGATCCATAAGTATCTGTTCGAGGAGCCAATAGCACGAAGGAAACTGGAAGTCTATGAGAAGACAAGTGAGAAGTTGGCGGAGAATGGCTAGTGAATCGTTCTCACCCGGGTCACGCTCAGGATATCTTGGAGGGAAGCTCCTTTCAATATCATGGCCACAATCTCAGGAGGGCAGTCGCTCAGTGTTTTCATACTGCATGAATGCCTGGTGGTATGATTCTGGAATCAGTGAGAAGGTCAGTTCACACGTGACTGCTTCAATTACGTGATCAGTTGCGGCTTTAAGATCACTTTGGGACAAGACTGATGGCATCAATTCGGCGGCTCACATTAACATGAGCTGACATTGCTTAACAGAGACCAGACACCATTTGATTTTCTCGCTGACAAATTCAAAAACATGGACCTAGCGACACCCGAGGAACTCCTCTCTCATCTACAACTTGTCTAATATGAGCCGAATCAAGGAACATATAACCTAGCTGAGATTGCTCAACAGAGAGCTGACACGAACACCTTTTTCTCGCCGACAAATTAATGCATGGACCTAGCGGTACCTAAGTCACTCCTCTCTCATATACAACTTGTCCTGTCAACTTCAATGCATCGATGAGCCTAAGATCAGATAGAGATACCTCTACCTATGGTCAAAAGGAGCAATCATGTACATGACAGAAAACGGTGTGTTGATTTCCTGAAACGGTGGTCAAATACCTCTTTCAGGAACCGCGGAGGGATGCGTTCTTCGTGTTGAGACGAACGACAGAGGGATTAGGGGAAAGAGAGAAATATATGGGGACACATGGGATTGAGAACATAGGAGGTGGATGTATGCGGTTCAAAGAAGGTGGGAATATAGAAGTGGACACAAGATCATGTGAGAATAAACAAAAGTATATTACAAAGAGTGAAGCATAGGGAATGGCATGGGTCACCCATTGGTCAAATGTGGGTGACCTGCACCCGACCTATCGGGAACCTGAACCCATCAACCCATGGGTGGACAGGTGTCGGGTGCATGCCACACCTGCATGTGTGTGGCACATGCATGTTATATGCATACATGTACAGGATGTTACATGCATGCATGTACAGGATGTTATATGCATACATGTACAGCAGGTTATATGCATGCATGTACAGCATGGTATATGCATGCATGTACAGCATGGTATATGCATGCATGTACAGCATGTTATATGCATGCATGTACAGTATTTTTGTGTCATACATGTGCATGTGTGACACATGCATGCTGTATGCACATGCATGACACCATGGGTTGTGCTGGGTTGCAGGTGCTCTCAGCTTGACCCACACCTAAACCACAGGACACCCAACCAGGTGCCCATGTGGGTTGGACTAACCTGTGATATTCTATAGTGAAGGATTATATACCATCATAGTACAGATAGATACAGAAGCAGTGGATAGAAAATGGCAGCCTATATGCTAGGTGTCTATGGAGATAGGGAGAATACAAGGGCTGAGAGGATGATCACTGCACCCATAGCAAGGTCTATGGGATGGAAATAAGTCAGAAGATACATTGAAAGAATGAGACTTAACCAGGGAATAGCATGGTTATTCCAACCTGCATGGGTCACTGGGTCAGCTATCCTTGGGTTTGGGTGCAAGTCACCTGGGCCCAACCTGTGGTGTCATATGTGCATGTATATGTACACACTGCATGTACACATGTACGACATAAATGTGCTGTATACACACATGTATGAGATGCTTGTGGGTGCAGCATGCACCCAAAACCCATCCAGCCTGGGTTAATGGGTTCAGGTTCCCCATGGGTTGGGTGTGTGTCACCCACATTTGACCTAGATGCATGAAAAACAAAGCCTTCAGAGGCCCCAATTGATGACCTTTCATGCCTCCCCACCACAGGCTATGTAAAAGGTCAGCAAGCTTATGACTAGGCATTCTGTACCTACACCCCTAGAGCACCAATACCACTGATTCCACTGCCCTGGTCCCCCTCCCTAGGGCCCATGCTGATGGACATTAATGCAACCAATTGGCCCTACCCCCTTCCCCTTACATGCCAATGCTACAGCAATGCTGGACACTTTTCCCAAGAGTGCCCCCAGGCACATGACATCTACTTCATGACATCTGAGCAGTACAAAGAGATGATAGAGTACGGATGGTCACCGCTGATGTTCAGGAGGTGACTGAGGCCAAGGGGAATGAAGAGGTGGAAGAGGAGGATTTTTCCCAAGGCACTGAGTGAGGAATGTGCTCTCGCTGCCTTTGTTTAATCATTTTGCTGTTTTGTCTATAGACTCTGGTATGGAAAATACAACTTAGTACTCAGAAGTTGAATCCTCAGCTGTGAAAGATAAAGACACACCTATGACAGATGTGCTTAAACCCCTATACCACCCTCTTAGGCTGACACACTGGGAGCAAGCCCTCCTAAAGCGATATGTAGTAGCATCCACCCCCTCTCTGAATTCACTAAACCTCAAGGTAGAAATCCAGCCTACTGACACAGTCAAGGTTAAGGGTGTGGCCATGCTCTTAGATTGTAGAGCCACCAGATACTGAGTGCACACATGCACCCTTTCAGAGTGTTTTGGAACCCAAGAAGTGTGATAAAACTTTGGTGAAAACCAAGGCAAGTCAAGTTCTCCAACAAGATGCAGAAAGCTAATAAAATGCAAATAAAATTCACCTGCATGAGTTATATTAATAGAGAACCCAATGAAGAAACTAGATATTCATGTAATCAGTCATTGTAAGATTATTACAATAAAGATTAATGCGACCTAATGTGTTAAATTTTGGTGGTGCTGACCAAGGACCACAGAAAGGACAACTGTTTGGCTTGAGCAGAAGTAATGGCTCATTACAAACATATGAGGAAGTACAAATTATATGTGACTAATGTGACATGGCAACCAATGTACAGATGCCAGTCGAATTATTTGAACACACTGTTGAAAGAATAGGCACAACCAGAGCTAAAAGAATGAGGCTTAGCTTCTGGTTAGAAGTTTTAGTATTATTTGTAACTACCTAAAAGAATGACTACATAACACAGTGTCAGCAGATGCTATCTACGCATACAGAAGATGTTACTCACGGCTCAGCTTCTGGTTAGAAGTTGAGCTGTGTCTCCACGCTAAACAATGAAAATACTCTGCAGCAGAGTCTAAAACCCAGATAGTTCCGTTGGTGACGAAGACACGAAGAATGAATATACTTGATTTTCTTCAACACTTCCCCTTGAGCTTGACATACTGAGTGCAGGACCTAATCGTGGCCTAGCCCTAGCCCCTCCACAAACTGCATGAACTTCACCCTCGGCAACGCCTTTGTAAACACGTCCGACACATTCTCTTCAGTGGCTACATATTGGATGCTAATCTTCTTATCGGCAACACATTCGCGGATGAAGTGATATCGTAAATCTATGTGCTTGGTCCTCGCGTGAAATTTATTATCTCTTGACAGCACGATCGCCCCCTGATTATCACAATTGATCGTGATCTTCTCCATTTCGTTCCCACGTAGCTCTGCAAGGAACATCTGCAACCACAGTGCCTCCTTGGCCGCATGTGTGAGTGATATGTATTCTGCTTCTGTGCTGGACAGAGCAATGACATTCTGCTTCTTAGAGCTCCATGTTACCACTCCGCTTGCCATATAGAATGCATAACTGGAAATCGAATGCCAATGACTCTGGCCTGCCCAGTCTGCATTGCAGTAACCCATGGTGAGTTCAGATTCTCTTCCTCCAAATGTTAACCATAGATCTTTTGTGGCTCGCAGGTAAACAATGATATGCTTGAGCGCATTCCAGTGAATCTCTGCTGGGTTTTGGACAAACTGCACCAATATACCCACTGCAAAGGCGACATCCAGCCTCGACATCATTGCTGGCCACAGCACGCTACCAATTGCCTCTGCATATGGTACTCGTCACATCTCCATGACCTTGGACAAGGATGTCGGCCCTTGGTCCTTACTGAAGATTTCTCCTGGGTTCATGGGGACAGGCACTGGTTTCGCGTTCGATAACCCAAACTTCTCTGCCATGCTCTTAATGTAAGTTCGCTGGTTCATTGATATAGTGCATTCTTTCCTGTTTCGCTTGACCTCAAATCCAACGTACCATCTGATTTCTCCAAGGTCTGATATCTCCCAGTGATGTGCAAGTGCATTTCTGATTCTTTTTATTTCTGTTATTCTCTTTGAGCTGACAATCATATCATCAGTTGCAACTGCAACAATTGTGTGGTGAGTTGCGATTTTTTGTGAAAAACAGAATGATCGATGTCAGACCAAGTGAATCCCAGGTGGCTTGTAAACACTTTGGTGAGTTCTTGGTGTCAACCTCTGCCAGCTTGTTTGAGGCCATATATCCCTTTTAGGAGCCGACAGACCTTCCCTTCTTGCCCTGGCTTTGCTGCGCCATGCAGAATCTTCATATAGACAGTTTCCTTCAGTGGTGTGTTAAGGTCTGTGCTCTTTACATCAATCTGGTGTATCTCCCAGTCTAACATAGCTGCATTGGCCAGCACGACTCAGATTGATGGAAGTTTGGCAGCCGCTGAGAATGTTTTGGTATAGTTGATCCCTTCTATTTGTTTGTGACCACCAGCTACAATTCGCACCCGGAATATGATCTGATTGTCTTGTCCAGGTTTCTCCTTTAATACTTCTGAGCAAGGTATAGCGGTTTGACCTTTTGGTAAGTCTTCTATCACCCAGGTGCTGAGTTTTTCTAATTGGCCTATTTCATACTCTAGTGCCTTTTGCCACTGGTCTCTGTTTGGTCCTCTGAGAGCCTCATCAAGGGTACGCGGAGCAAGGCCAGTCGTTGCCAGTAATGCAAAGTCAATTTGGGAATTCAGTGGTCAGTAAGTTGAATCTTCTTGGTCAGATTCTACGTGTGTTTGCTGACTGATATCCTTAGAGTGTGCAAAAGCAGCTGTAAGTCCTTCATTCATTTGTTTGTAGGCACCCTTAGGTTTCCTTGCACATCGGCCTCTGCCTAGGTCTGAAGAAATGTCGGAATTCTCAGAGAGGTCAGCAACAGTGTCATCTTGTAAGGTAGGTGTAGTACGGTCGGGTGGATTGGGATGGGCTGTTTCCTCAGGTTTAGTTGGGTGTAGCTGGGTATTAGGTGACTCGGTAGGTTTGTGAAGTGGGATTGACTGGATGCTTTTATCCCTCTCCCCCTCAGCCAGTAAATCACCAGATAATATATCTGAATTATCGGTCGTGCATACGTCATTTTCATTGAATATGACGTTGCATTCAACTGTAACTGATTCTTGTTTGGCCAGTAGATGCGGTAACCTTTTGATTTGGAATCATAACCAACAAATCTCCCAACTATAGTACGTGAGTCTAACTTGTTCATGTTCATGTCCTTTACATAGGCAGCTATGCCGAACTCTTGAATTCCAGCCAGGTATGGTTTTTTCTTATACCGAGCTTCATGGGGTGTCATACCATTAAGTGCATGTGCAGGGGTCCGATTTTGGAGCCACGCTGAGTGCCTCATCGCTTCCTCCCATAGAAAGCGTGGTACGCCCGATCCTAAGAGTAAACCATGCGCTTGCTCAGTACAAGTACGCATGCCATGTTCAGCCGTTCCATTCTGAGGTGGGGAATCATGGACTGTGAGTTCTCTAACAGTTCCTTTTTCGTCCTGGTGGTTTTTCATTTCTTTTGAAAGAAATTCTCCCCCTCTATCGCAGTGTATGGTTTTGATACAGTTTCCCATTTGAGTCTCAATGTAAGCCTCATCATGCTTATAGCATTCAAATGTCTGGCTTTTCTTTTTCAGGAAGTATAGCTTCGTTTCTTGGGTTGCATCATCTATTCGAGTGGCTGCGTAGGTATTGCCGTTAATACTTTGTACAGAGGCAGGCCCCCAGAGATCCCAGTGGACGCGTTCACCATATTTGGTTGCACGCATTTGCGACTGCTTTGGGAATGGATGACGGTTTGATTTGGCCTTTGCACAGGCTTCGCAAAAATCAGCTTTCGAGGTATTATCAAGCTCGATCCTGGTGATGCTTCCTATAGAGACTGCATGGGCTATTGCTGTATGCGATATGTGACCCAGTTTTCAGTGAGCAGTGTTAATATCTATTTTAACTGGTGCAACATTTGCATAATCAATGTGCTGCAGAGGATCTGTGAGGCTGAGATGGTAGAGTCCATCGGTGCAGGGAATTGTTGCCATCATTTTCCCAGTAGGGTTTTTGATGGTACACATTCCTTTACTGAATGATACTGAACATTGGGCATGGTCTAGTCTGCTAATTGAGATTAGTGTAAAAGCCATGTCTGGTGCATGAATTGCATCTTTTAGGACTGCATGCATCTTGCTCCCACCATTCGGGAGTTCAATGCAGACATCACCTATGCCAACTGCCTTTAGACTACGCCCATCCACAGCCATGATGTTTCGATTAGCGATCGGCTTGTAATTAATAAATTTGGTATGATCCAGGTAGTAATGGCTAGTTGCTCCACTATCAACACATGCACCTAGCCGATTGCTTGATACGCCAAGGCTTGCTGCTACAGCTGACAAGTCCCAGGTGCAGGTGAATGCGAAAAGGTCTTTGTCTTTTAGCTTTTCATCGGCTATGATGGCAGACTCTGAGGGTTTTGACTCTTCTTAGACTTCTTCTGCCTAGGGCCTTGTCCCTCTTTTCCACCACCTTTTGACCAGCAATCAGCTTTAGTGTGGCCCTCCCTAGAACAATTATCACAATGTTCATTGGGGTTTGTGTTTGGGTTTTTCTTGCCCTTTGTTCCATCTGACTTCTTATTTTTCTTCCCATGAGCTAACAATGCAGATTCTCCTGATTTTGCATGCTCGTCATCAATGACACGGTGGTGTGCCTCTTCGGTGAAGAAATTGATTAAGTCGACAGGTGACATTTTGGGTTTTGTAGCTGTACCCTGAATTGCTCCAATTTTCTCGGCTGCTGAAATAGTTTGGATGGCCGGACGGTAAAAGGGGGGTAAGGATGACATGATGAGAGTTGAAAACCGTGTATCTGATAAGGTGGATCCCATTTGAGTAAGGTTCTCACGTCTCTTCACTATGAGTTCAAAGTGATTTTTAAGCTCATTCAGGTGAGCCCGGGGATCGTCCATGTCGCTCACTCGCATAGAAGCAAGTTGATCTTCTGCATCAATAAGGTACAGTGTACTCTTGGTTGTGGCATCTTTTTTAACGATCTCCCACATCTCCTTCCAAGTGGTGAGGTTCTTGATCAATGATCCTACTCATAAGGAAGTCGTTGACAAGATGATATGCTGTGCAAGTGATTCTCGCTTGTCATATTCAATGATGCGTGTCTCACGCGCCTCTATTTGCTCCTCGGTAGCAGGGGTTTCCCGTCTGATAGTACAGGGGTATTATTGACTTGCAGATATGGTCTCGGTGGGGTAGCTTTCCCTTCAATGTGAATCCAGAGCCCTTTTGCACCTAGAGCTCTTCGTACATGAGGCTCGTAGTCAGCCCAGTTGCTTCCATCATCACGGAGCCTTGGTACTGAAAGTGATGCATATTCTAGGTTGGAAGCCATTGTAGTGTTAGACATCGTATTTTCAAGGCTGACCGGGGCCCATAACCTGTTGAAAGAATAGGCACAACCGGAGCTAAAAGCATGAGGCTCAGTCTCTAGTTAGAAGTTTTAGTATTGTTTGTAACTACCTAAAAGAATGACTACATAACACAGTGTCAGCAGATGCTATCTACACATACAGAAGATGTTACTCATGGCTCAGCTTCTGGTTAGAAGTTGAGCCGCGTCTCCGTGCTAAACAATGAAAATACTCTGCAGCGGAGTCTAAAACCCAGATAGTTCCATTGGTGACGGAGACACGAAGAATGAATATACTCGATTTTCTTCAACACACACCTCCTCAGGCAGCATCTACTTGTCAGCAACAACAAGAGCTTCAATGCTGGAGAGTGGAAGAGGGAAATGAGCAATGATACTTGTTGGTGTATTGACCTGCTCAAGACTGAGCTTTAACTAATTACCTAAGAACTATACTTATGGTCTGGCAGAGTAGCAGAGTCCAATAATAAGTAATAGAGAAAGGAGTGGAGAAATCATTGTTAAGACTAAGAGCCAAGTAAAGAGTAAGACCACTGCAATATCAATTGCAGGGAAGTAAGATAATAGAGACTTGCTTGACTTGAGATTGGAATTATCAAATAACACTTGTAGAACTTGTTGAACCAATTGAACTTATTGTTATTTCACTGTTCTACTAGTCTTTTTATATACAGTAATTAGAGAATCATATGATAGAAATATAGTGACATGTGAATCTGTATATGAGGGGATGACCTGCTATATGATGCAATGTCTGGGGTAAAGTGGTCATGGAATAGAATCATGGGATGTGGAAAATGAATAGGAAGAAGGAAAATGTATTGTGCACACAGGTGTTTCAATTGAGGGATGGTAGCGGGGTTTGTCTCAGTTCTTGATTGTCTTGGTGTGTGTCATGATGTAGAATGTGGGGGATAAATGGTAAACTTGTGATAATATGAATGGTAACTCATGATGGATATGTCTTGCGTGTTTGACTTGACTCAAAACTGGTTTTTGTTGATCTTGTGACTCGTGCATTTGGGGACTCATGACTTGTAACTCGTTACTCGTTGTTGACTCGTGTGTGTTGACTCGTTGACTTGCACAGTTGTAGACTTGTTGACTTGCATGTGTGTAAGAAAATTGAATAGAAATGTGGGGGAATAGAAATGTGAGGGATGAGTGGGTGTTGTGTGTTGGTAGTATGATATTTGCCGGTTTCTAACACTCCTCCTCAAGCTTGTCCAATTCCTAAGAGGTTCAGGAGGTGGACATGCTTGTGCGGTGACAAGGCTTTTGTAAGTATGTCGGCTGGGTTTTCATTGGTTTCAACATAGTGTAGTTTTATGTTTCTGTCAGGCTCCAGGAATGCCGAGGAGTGGCCAAGTCCTGCAGGCCGGGAATAGTGGCATGGCTTCAATGTGCTCGTGCATTGCGCCCTACTTCCCATGCATGCCACCAATTTAGGACAGAGGGATACCCGGGAGAGTGCCGAGAGTGTCAGCCCAGGTAAAGGACTTGGGACAGGAGAAGGGAGGACAAGAAGGCATAAACCTAGTTGATTTCCAGAATGAAGAACCATCTACATACATTGGCTACTTATATAGGCTAATAAGTGAGATGTGGAACAGAGTGGCACAAGGAATGGAGA
The DNA here is from genome assembly GCA_003314385.1 of Gomphus sp. MG54. Classification (NCBI taxonomy): domain Eukaryota; kingdom Fungi; phylum Basidiomycota; class Agaricomycetes; order Gomphales; family Gomphaceae; genus Gomphus; species Gomphus sp. MG54. The sequence goes on along the minus strand of QLPG01050612.1, from coordinate 14,391 downwards.
ACAATAAGGTATGAAGAATCATGTGGAGGTATTGTCCACAATGATCAAGAATAGAACAAGGAATGTGGGTGAGAATAGAACAATGAGACATGACCAAGAACAAAAGAGTGAGTGAGAATAAAAAAATAGAGAGTGGCCAAACATAAAACAATAGGGCCACTGCCGAGTGACAACAAATAGTGAGTGTCCCGAGGGTAAACAGGAAAGGGGAAGGACAGGGAGTGGAAGAATAATAAAGAATAGGAGGGTGGGATAAGGGAATGAACCAAATAATGTACCAAATGTACCAAGCTGAGGCCACACACTGGTAAGGGATGATATGGGTAAGGTTCGGTTGGTTGGTACTGCCAAGTAAATCAGAGCATGGTATCATAGACTTGACAGTTTCCTACTGTTACTTGTTTGCAAGTGTAATGGTAATGTATGTCTATGTGTTTCATCCTATTGTTGTTGATGTCATTACTAGAGAATGTGATGTAGGACTGATTGTCGGTGTAGATAGGAATGGGAGTGAGTGACAATCCGAAATCATGAGCGAGTTTGATAAGCCATATTCCTTCTCCTGTCGCAAAGCATCCTGCTATGAGTTCTGCTTCCATTGTTGACCTGCTAACAAGGTTTTGTTTCTTCAAGGCCCAGCAGATTGGAGAACCATTGAATAAGAATATCCATCCAGTGGTGGATTTTCGATCTTCCCAGTCACCTGCAAAGTCTGCATCGATGAAGCCAGCAAGATTATGAGTGTATCCTTGAATTCCTGTGCCTTTCTCCTTGTATGTGATTCCATATTACTTCATGTGTAAGAGATATCTGACAATTCTTTTCGTCGCTTCCCAGTGTATGGTGTTTGCTCGCATTATGTATTGAGCGCATTTGTTGACTGCATAAGCAATGTCCAGACTTGTGCTGACTCTGCAGTAGTTAAGGCTTCTGATTATGGAAGTGTAGGATAAGCTTGGTATGTCGTTTTCTTGACAGTTTGTATGAAGGTTAATGTTGCTATCCATTGGCAAAGTGAGAGCACGTCCTGGCATAATGTCAAAATGTTTCACGATAGTGGCTATGAAGGAAGGTTGTGATATGTGTATGGTGCCAAGATCATGGTGTCATTTTATTTTGATACCTAGTAGTCTTTTTGGTATGCCTAGGTCTTGTATGTCAAATGCGCTGCATATGTCTCTTATCATCATTTTGTGTTATCAGCCGCAAGCAACCCATCATCCAGGTACCACCCAACCACCTCAAATGAGTCCTTCTCCCCAAATCTGTAGTAGATCGTGCTATCCGCATGTCCCAGCTCAAATCCTATGTTCATCATCTGTTCCCTGAGGGTTTGGTACCACACCCTGCCCAATTGCTTTAGCCCATAGATGCCTTTATTGAGTTTGCATATGAGGTTTTCTTCCCCCCTCCCGATGAATCCTTCCAGCTGTCTTATATAAACCTCCTCCTCAAGGATCCCGTTCAGGCAAGCTCCCTTCACATCAATTTGTCTTAGTTCTAGGTCGTATTTACTGGCTAGCACAAGGATGAATCGGATGGAAGTGAGTCCAATCATTGGAAAGTAGGTTTCATTGAAGTCAGTTCCTGGGACTTGTGAGAAGCCTTGAGCAACTATGTCAAGTATACATACTGAGAACCGTCCACTTGGCAATGCTGACCGAGCAACCATCCTATATCCATGAACAAGTGTCCACACCGCATGCATAACACTTGGTATGCTGGTCTTGGATTGGTACATCCACCATCCACACTCCTTGTCCTCACCCTTCGGTCCATCTGTTAAATCCACGTGTCAGCGCTTAGCTAGAGAGCTTCTGGGAGGGTTTCCGGAGGGTTCTGAATGATTTCCGAAGGGGGGTTTGTACCCCAGGGATAGAGGGACTAAGGGTCATGGACTTGGGATCGGAATTGGAATGGGGATGGAAAGTCGGGAAGCGCTGGGGGTCTTGGAACTGTTTTCGGTATAGGGTGGTATGAGTGGTTCGAGGTCGCAGGGACTTGGCTTCAACTTATGTGTTGTGCCCTCCTCAATCATCTGTCCCTAATTTCAGAGAGTCAGAAAGTTTACTGGAACTTAATCGGAAACTATGACGCAGAATTAAGTTAATATTCATACTGGCAAATAGTCCAGTCAACTGGTGACTTATATACATGTATCTAGTCTTGTACTATCTTTTACCGAGTAAAGACAAGGGGGAGGAAGAGAGTACAAGGTGCAATATAAAACAAAGAACAAAGGAGTGAGGTACACGATGATCCTGCATGTCATCTATCAAAGGAGCAGAACCTTGACTTCAGAATCTTTGGAGGTTTGGAAACACGGAACCTCGGAATGATGCATCAGAAATCTGGAAATCGGTTATTCAGACTTTGAGCAATCGGAAAGGTCCCAGAAACAGTGTGGGTGGTTGTGGGGTTTAATGTGGGTTTATTAGCAGCATGGGCCATAACAGTATCCCTCCACTAGGACTGAGCCCTCGAGGTCCTAAGCTTAATCTTACCGTGAATTGAGCAGAAAAGAGTGTGGGACTATTTTTAGGCATATTGGGACATAATAGGTGTTTTTTCTGAGCACCCATCCAATGCATATATAAGGAGGCTTTTCTTTTCTTCTTCCTGAGTTCCTTTCCTGCCCCTACCCATGTCTGGATTCGAACAGGATATCGAAGCGGAAGTTTCGGAGCAGGTGTGCGCTTTCAAGGCCCAATGTTTGAAGCAGATTTGCTTGATGAGGAAGGAAGGGGTGCGAAAATTGGAAGTTGCTCAGGATATCGGGAAAGATCTGAGGGTTGAAGTCCAAAGGCCAGGGGAGAAACCAAAGGGGGCTCTTTTGGCCAGTCAGGTGGACAAGGAGCCAGGAGGATTTACCCTCCTGGGGGGGTTTTGCTGGGCTGTTGGGGTCTGAAGATGGAGGTGTTCTGCGTCAGGAGACCGAGTCTGAGGAATCTTCAGATAGCAGTGACCCCTTGGATGCAGAGTCTTCCTACTCATCCTCTGGGGGCAATCCAGGGGGTCAGGAGGATGTCTATTTTATGCCCTCATTCGGGGTGAGCACCGTTGCTCAGGATGCAGAGAAGACACATTGGAGATGTCTTGAGAAGGATGCTCAAATTTCGGGGGCACAAAAGGCCTTCCAGAATCAGATTGCTTGGGATGCCTGGGCAGCCAGGGAGGAGGTGGGTCTCAGACCCTTTGAATCCACTTGGTGGTCATTGATTGAACATCACCTGACCTCTACCAGATCGCCAGTCTGGGGGTTCCTCCTATGCTACAGTCGGAACCTTGTGATAGGTGTCGCAAACGTGAAGATCCATGTACATGGACCACGTCAGCCAAAACCTGTGTTCCCTGTTGGAAGAGCCGGGTGAAGTGCATGGTCGGTGGTGTGTCAGTCATTAAGGGGGCAACCACGAAAAACAGGAGGCAGGAGGAGACAGAGGTCCCTGAGGTGCCCTCTTCGAAAAAAATGAAAGTCAAGGTACTGATCCCTCCCCTTCCAAAAAGCAGGGGATGCGAGTGACGACATCCTGAGAGAAATCAGGGATGGCATTTCTGCCCTTGTCATTGCCCTAAACAGGATAGTAGATGCTTCTAAGATGGAGAATGCCCTCAAGATGGACGGTCAGAATCATTCGTCAGGTGTGTGGGGATGTGGTAGTCCCTCCTGGACTCATTGGGTGGTGGCAGGTCAGTTGATTCTGACACATGGTGTGGGGAAGACTGCTTTCAAAAGGAAAAGGACTCCCGGGAGGGTGGGTTTGGTGTATGGTGTGGGAGATGTGACGCCCACAGCAGGGTGGTCTACCAAGCAGACGGTCCTGGTGTGTAATGTGGAGGGCTTAGCACTTGTGATAGGATGACCTACTGAAGATGTGGTTCCAGGGGCTGTGGCACTGGCAATGGGGTTGCTTCCTGAAGCGGTGGCTCTGGAGGTTGTGGCATTGATGGTGGGGCTGGTTCCTGAAGTGGCAGTCCCAGTGTTGGAGTTGAGC
>QLPG01050612.1:0-10390 GCA_003314385.1 Gomphus sp. MG54 | reverse complement strand
GGGGGGGGGGGGGGGGGGGGCAGACAAGGGATTGATTACTTCCAACAGCCAGATCCCTCTGATCCCAATGAGGCCCATGCCTTGTTTTATGGTGAATGACTGATGATGTGTATACTTTGATGGTTCTGTGAGGGTGGGGTCATGGTTCATGTGGTGTTCATGGTGCTCATGGCGTTCATTTTTTACCAGATCATCGCTTTGGATGGAGGTAGTGTCGTCGGGATTTGGGGAATGTCCTGTAAATTGAGTCTTGGTTGAATCATGTTGATTAGTTTAGTTTGTATTAATATTCTAACAAGAAGGGTTCTAGTTCTAGGAAAATCTACACATGGTACTGTTAGTCTAAGAGATGGTATGGGATTCCTGTTAAATCCACGTGTCGGCGCTTAGCTAGAGACTGCCGGAAGGGTTTTCGGAGGGTTCTGAAAGGTTTTTCCAAAGGGGGAATTCATATCCCAAGGGTGGGGGTGAAGGATCGGAATCGGGATCGGAATCGGAGCAGATGGAAGTTGGGAATGCTGGGGGGCTTGGGACTGTTCATGATATGGGTGGTTCGAGGTCGCAGGGACTTGGCTTCAACTTATGTGTTATGCCCTCCTCTATCATCTGTCCCTAATTTTGGAAAGTCGGAAAGTTTACCGGAACTTAATCAGAAACTACGATGCAGTATTAAATCGATATTTGTACTGGCGAATAGTCCAGTTGACTAGTGGTTTATATACATATATCTAGTTCTTGTACTATCTTTTACCGAGTAAAGACAAGGGGGGGAAGAGAGTACAAGGGGCAATATAAAACGAAGAACAAGCAGTGAGGTACGCAATGATCCTGCCCGTCATCTATTAAAGGAACGGAACCTTGACTTTGGAGTATTTGGAGGTTTGGAATCATGGAACCTCGGAATATGTATCGGACATCCAGAAATCGGTTATTCAGTCTTTGAGCCATCAGAAAACTCCTGGAAATGGTGCAGGTGGTTGTGGGGTTTAATGTGGGTTTATTTGGCAGCATGGGCCATAACAATTCCATGGTGTTCAGGGTGCTTCCTAAGCAGAGTTTTTCAGAGGGTCGAATTGAGTGCTGAGTGAAGACTGCTGGCTCCATATTGCCAAGAATCAGGTAGGATAATCTAAATGAGTAGTACTCAATGCCCTGTTGATCAATAGATCATAGTGGGTGAGCATATGGTCCTTGCAACTAAAATTCTGATGGGTTTGGAGGGTCAGATTTGGAGGGTCAGAGTTCGGAGGGTTGGAGTTGGAGTGTTTCCGCAGAAATGGGCCGAAATCTTTTGACAATTGGTCACGGGGGGTCATATTCCTAAAAAGGTTGGATGCATTGTTTTGTTTTATGTCCTTAGGCATAGTTGGTGTTCAACACGAACAACTGGTGCTGGATTCGGGAGCCTAGCTTCTTATTCCTCGGTTTCCAATGTGTCTGATGTCTCAGACTCTTCTTCAACCTCTTCTGTCACAGAGGCTGCGTGCCCTTTAGTGACTGTGGTGGTGGATCTTGGGCATTCCTTGGCTGAGTGGCCCAATCTGCCACAGAAGAGGCAGAGGTTTTGTTCGAAGTGGCGTTGCCATTCTTGCGGTGTAAGTTTTCCATCTTTTCCGATTTTGGACAAAAGATCCATGGTAGTCCTACTGCCACTGGATGGGGTCATGGGTTGGCCTACATTGGCCGTCTTATTGCCCATGTTAGGGGCTGAATACATGGTCATGGGGGTCCTCCCTCTGTTGTAGGGGCAGTTGAAGTTCCAGGTGGAGGGAGGCTCTCTGGCAATTTCCAATCATCGCTCCCAGTAGCGGGCATCCATGGATTGGGACAGGAGATGGAGTTGGAGCAGGGAATGGGGCTTTCCTACTCTAGAGACTTCATCCTTGATCCTGCTGGGGAGTCTGTTGTAGAACTGGTAACAAAGTGCAGTATTGCCCCAGTGGACACAGGTGGCTAGTTGATTGAATTCGACTATATATTTTGTGATGCGCTGATTATCATGCATGCAGAGGGTCTCGAGGTCTGCTTTGGCCTCTCCTTCTGCGTCGTTGGGGCTGAAGTTGGTTTTGAGTTCATTTATGAACTCCTCATAGTCATAGAGCCAGTCTGGTTCGTCAGGGCGGTACCGGTCAGGTATGACAGTATGCAGGTTACCTTGGTGCTTTTGGTGTCGAAGGTGTCAGGGCAGTCACGGAAGTTCAGTCTACATTGTACTAAGAAGGCTTGTAGTTTCCTCGAATCGGATCCATCAAAGGTATCTAGATCCTGGACCTTGGCAGTGTAGGGGGCTGATCTTCTGGGGCTGGCTAAGTTGCTTGCCAGGGCCTGAGTGAGATCAGGCACAATGTTAGGTTCTAAGGTGGGGGCCCCTCCTGGGTGTGCAGGAGGTGGTGGTGCTGCAGCAGGTGGTGCGACATGGGGTTGGGCGATGGAGGGTGGTGCAGCAAGAAGAGGTACCACGGGTGGTGCAATGAGTGGTGGTGCTATGGGCGGTGGTACTATGGGCAGAGGTGCAAAGGGTGGTGGTATATAGGGGGAAGATGCAAATGCGGGGGGGGGGGGGTGCCAATGAGTCTAATGGTGCTGCTGTGGATGGTCCTGAACTGGATTGTATCTCTGATGGCAACGATTGTTGAGTCGCTGGGGGGTGGTTCACGAGGAATGGGTTGGTCAAATTTGAATGCAGGTGTTGATCTGCGTCTGAGAATCTGGAGTCGGAAGAAGGCTCTGGGGGGTGTACTGGGGTTTGAGGCATCTGGAAACTTGGCCCAGGGACGGGCAGTTCTCGGGGGATGGATGCACCATGGGCAGATGCCTGGGTGATTGTCTGCATGGCTTGTGAACATGTGATAGGTCTCATGCTTAATGACAATCAGGAGTGTGAGTACGAATATACTGTTAAATCCACGTGTCGGCGCTTACCTAGAAGCTTCTGGGAGGGTTTCCGGAGGGTTCTGAATGATTTCCGAAGGGGAGTTCATACTCCAGGGATGGAGGGACTAAGGGTCGGGGACTTGGGATCAGAATTGGAATAGGGACGGAAAGTCGGGAAGTGCTAGGGGTCTTGGAACTGTTCTCAGTATAGGGTGGTATGAGTGGTTTGAGGTCACAGGGACTTGGCTTCAACTTATGTGTTGTGCCCTCCTCAATCATCTGTCCCTAATTTCGGAGAGTTGGAAAGTTTACCAGAACTTAATCCGAAACTATGACACAGAATTAAGTTGATATTCATACTGGTGAATAGTCCAGTCGACTGGTGACTTATATACATGTATCTAGTCTTGTACTATCTTTTACCCAGTAAAGACAAGGGGGGGGGAAGAGAGTACAAGGTGCAATATAAAACAAAGAACAAAGGAGTGAGGTACACGATGATCCTGCATGTCGTCTATCAAAGGAGTGGAACCTTGGCTTTGGAATCTTCAGAGGTTTGGAAACACAGAACCTTGGAATGATGTATCAGAAATCCGGAAATCAGTTATTCAGACTTTGAGTAATCGGAAAGGTCCCATAAACAGTGCAGGTGATTGTGGGGTTTAATGTGGGTTTATTGGCCGCATGGGCCATAACATGTATTAATACCACAAATTCAAGGACAATATTAGTAAAAAAACAAGCTGACACCCTCACCCTGCACTGACCTTATGATCTAAGGATAGAACTCAACAAAGGGGCCTCACCCCCCTTTATCCCAATCTACTCTCTCTCTGAAAGTAAATTAAAATCACTATATGAGTTCATAGATGAGCTGTCAGGGGACTACCAGTTTATTCCTCCTTTCCTTCCTTTCCTTCCTTTTATCTCCTTCATTTCTCTTATTCCTTTGCTTATATTACTTCTTTAATCATTTCTCTATCTTCCCTTTTCATAGGTTTGCCATAATCCCTTCCCATTAATCTTTTATTGTCTTCTTTGCTAGCTATGACAGGTTTGTTATGTCACAGTCACTGTAGCTATACAGTTGCTGCTTAGGTAAGGGGGTCCTTTGGTTGTTCTCTTCTGGATCTCCCTTCCAGGTAAGCAGCTCGTATGTATTTAGCTACATTGCCTTTTATATACTTACTTCTGGACCTCCCTGCCAGTGTCTGGTAGTGCCTGTGGGTAAAATTAGGGTTCAAGTCCCTGGGTTAGGCCCTGGGTAGGTGGCAGGGCTGTGGTGTTTCCTGCTGTTGGTCTCCCAGCAGGTACTGGAATCAGTACCTCAGTAGGTTGCCCTTACATGAGCATATATCCATAGGTTTCATATATCCCTCCCGATCACTTGGCAATGCAGTGGTCCTTTTTCCCCAAAGGACAGACAGATCTCTCTGACTATGTGTCAAGTTGAGAGGACTTAACAAAATCATGAAGAAGGATGGGTACTGTTAAGTCTCAGTAATACCGATAGTGTGGATGGGAGTCAACCAAGTCCTACAGACCAATCAAGGTGGCTAGGCTTCAACATACTCATGCATTATGCCCTGCTGTTCTATGCATGCCACTAATTTGGACAGAAGAAGGACCCAGAAGGGTGCTGAGAGTGTCAGCCCGAGTAAAGGACTTTAGACGGAAGGAGGGAGGACTAGAGGATGTGAACCAAGTTGATATTCAGAGTAAAGAACTATCTACATCCATTCGATACTTATATAGGTTCAGAAGAGAGATGTGGAACAGGGTGACATAAGGAATGGAGAACAATAAGGTATGAAGAATCATGTGGGAGCATTGTCCACAGTGATCCAGAATAGAATAAGGATTGTGGATGAGAATAGAACAATGAAAATAAGATAATAGAAATGTGGCCAAAAATAGAATAATAGTGAGTGACCAAATATAAGACAATAGGGTCATGGCCAAAGATAAAAAATGGTAAAATGTCCTGAGGTAGAACGGGCTGACAAATGAGGAGTGGATGGGACAGGATTAATAGATAATGAGTGGTGAAGAGTGGGTGAGGAATAGGGATGGGGAATGTGGAGGATGAATGTGCTGAGCTGAGACCAAAGTACCAAATGGCAGATGTGTGGTTTGGTCACTTGCACATGGAATTAAGCTGATCGTTTGGTCGGCACTGCCAAGTTACTGGATACTTGGTACATGTACTTGACAGGTACCCACTGCACCCCATATCTGACCTACTCAACAGTCCCTGAAAAGCTAGGATCTTCATGAAAATAAACCTGCAACATGCCTACCACCTCATCCACATTTGAGAAGGTGATGAATGGAAAACTGCTTTTCACACATGATATGGGTCCTTCAAATGGTGTGCCATGCCCTTTGGACTAAGTAACTCTCTGGCTGGTTTCTAGCACCTTATGAACAACATCTTTTCTGAACTTCTCAACATATTGGTACTGATTTACCTAGACAAAATTCTGATATACTCTGACAACCTGGAGAAATGTAGAAACATGTCTGCAAAGTCCTGCCATGACTTCAAACAAACTACCTATATGCCTGTGCAGACAAGTGTTATTTTCACATTGACACCATGCAATATTTGGGATACATCCTGTCCCCAGATGGTATTCCCATGGCTGACAATAAGGTTAAGGACATTCAGTCCTTCCTTGGATTTGAAAACTTCTATAAACATTTCATTTTTAACTACTCCAACATTGCAGTTCTGCTAACCTGTTTGACACAGAAAGACACTCCATGGAACTTTACTGAGAATTTCAGGACATCTTTTGAAACCTTCAAAAAGGCTTTCACAACTGCACCAGGCCTGAGCCAATGGGTCCCTGGGTCCCAGCTCATTGTCAAAACAGATGCATCTGACTATGCCCTTGTAGCCATCCTATCCACGAGCTCCCTGATGGACAATGACATACACCTGATTGCTTTCAACTTTTGAACATTCACCCCCCTGGAGTTAAACTATGACATGTATGATAAAGAGTTACTTGCGATCTTTGAAGCATTCAAAACTTGGCAGCACTACCTGGAAGGTTCCCCCACCCACATAGATGTAGTTATAGACCATAAGAACCTGGAGTATTTCTCCAGGACCAAGCTCCTCACCTGCCGATAGGTCTGAGGGTCAGAATACCTTTCACAGTTCAACATGTTCATCCACTTCCACCCTGGATGCCTTGGTGCCAAACTGGATATACTAACGAGATGATGGGATGTCTATCCTAAAGAGAGAGGAATAAACTATGCCAAAGTCATTCCCCACAACCTCTGACCCATGTTCACTATGGAACAACTAGTTTCATCCCTATAGGCCACATTACTATGTTTCCCCACACTTTGGGCAGCCATGATAATGGACATAGAGCAACTCCACAATGACATCTCTATGGCAGTACAGGACAACCTAACCATATTAGAAAAACTTGACAACTCTAAAAGAAGGTGGTCATCCACTCTGGACAGTCTCCTCTTACTCGACAAAGGCATCTACATCCCTGATGATGACAGCCTTTGCTTACAGATCCTACAGGACAAACATGACCACCCCATTTCTGAGCACTTTGGACAAAACCAGATGTTAGAACTCATTAGAACAGAATACATCTGGCCTAAACTCTGAAACTCCATTAAGTCTTACATTAAATCCTGTACCACTTGTGTGCACTCTAAATCACAAAGACACCATCTGTATGGCCTCTTGAGACAACTACCAGTTCCATATGCCCATGAAATTCCATCTCAATGGACTTTATCAAGAAACTACTCCTTTCAGCTGGTTTCAACACCAACCTCATCATTGTGGACTGCATCACCAAGCAATCCATTTTTATCCCCACCCACAACCCCATCACGGCTCCCACCCTAGCCAATCTATTTGTACTCCATGTATTCTCCAAGCACAGGGTCCCATCACATGTCACCTCAGACTGCAGAATGGAATTTGTACCCTCCTTCTTTAGGTCTCTAGGAAAGGCCCTGGACATGAAGCTATACTTCACTTCCAGATACCATCCAACAGAGGATGGGCAAACCAGGTGAATGAACCAAACATTGGAACAGTACCTCCAGGTCTACTGCAATCACTGGCAGGACAACTGGGTGGACCTCCTTCCAATTGTGGAATTCACATACAACAACACCCTGAATGATACATTGGGGATCTCCCCTTTCTTCACCAACAAAGGATACCACCCAGACATCACTGTTCATCCTGAGCAGGACCTGGCCTCCTCAAGAGCATATGACTTTGCCACAGACTTGGACAAACTACATCAGGAACTCTGGAGAAATATATCTGCAGCTCAACAATGCTATGCCACCTCCATCAACCGACACTGTACCCAAGCACCAGAAATCAAGGTTGGAGACAATTTTTTTGTCAAATCAGACAATATCTAGATGACAAGAGCATCTGAGAAACTATCTGAGAAGTATCTGGGACCTTACGAGGTCATAGCCCAGGTGGGACCAGTATCTTACACCCTCTTCCCCCTAGAAAACATGTTTTCGATTGACCCCATCTTTTACATCTCTATGCTGGAACCATCAACCCCCAATCCCTTCAAAGATTACATATTTCCTCATTCTGGGTATTGACTAGGCTTAGGCCCTTCTACCTTCTCCTCCTCTGTTGAGTCCTCTACTTGGGCCAGCATCATCGGCATCCTCCCAAGTATCCCATCTGTTGCAAATCAGTAGCACACACAGAAAGTAGGGCACAATGCACAAGTACATTGAAGCCAAAGCCCCTACTTCCAGCCTGCAGGACTTGGCTGTTATCTGCCTGACCCCTTGGCAATACTGAAGCCTGACAGTCCTGCATACAGATCAGATCCTCCCATGCCTACCCCAACATGACATTCCTTAATCATGCTTTCCTCCCCAGATGTCTAGAGGATTCCTTATAACAAGGGCTTATCAGATAGTCACTCTCCTCCAGTTTCTTCCTTATATGTGACATCCTTTGCACCCCACACCACCATTCTGGCACAAGCAGAAATTACCCTTGCTGAATGGATAGATCTGCATTCTGGATTTAATCTTCACAAAGAATTTTTCAAGCTTTTTTCAAGGTACTTAGACATTATTAAATAAGACTTGAATCATGCCAAACTCAAAAATACCTTGAACTCTAAGATTGTTTTGTGCTGAACACTCAAGATATTGTTAATCTAATGTTCAGGTTAAATTTTGAAGGAGGCAATCTTGTGTCAGACTGTTGTCAAGCTAGTATAAAGAGCTTTTCTATGGGTAATTCTCTTGCATTAAATATTCAGATAATACAAAATATTCTATTGTCAAAGTGTAATGAAAATGTAATCTAATTCCATGACAAGCCAACAAAACACCCAAAATATACTCATTGCCATCCTGTCAGGACCATAGGGTACCAGGGTGTAGTGGCAGGATGTAGCTAAAAATGAGGTACAAACAAAGGAAAATCAGTATGAAAAATAGACCAAAAAAATGAAAATAATGCTCACCAGAGCTGGGGAGACCAATGAGAGCACAGAGGGAGCAACAGGGCACCCATGACAGCACAACCCAGGAGATTCCAGAATCCCAGAAGAAGAGAGCAGAAACAGAGCAGAACCCAGCAGTAATAACAACCCAGGAGAGAGTCAGAAGAGACCCAGAAACCCAGAAGAGACAGAGGAAGGTTACTAGCAAAGCAGCCAGCAGGTGGGGGGAAGCCACACATGAGTTTGAGGTATGTGAGTTTGAGGCATGTGTGTTTGATTTGAGGCAGTTGTTGAACAACTCACATGACCTAGGGTCACCCTTATACCACCTTGCCTTTTGATAATAAAGATTCCTAATGCTAACATTTATATTTCATGAATTCAACATTGTTTCAAGCTCGAGAGTCAACCTTGAAACAAGTAGAAGCCAGCCCCTGAGCAGTGTTCCAGATTAGGGTAAATTCCGGAATTTTACTCAATGTTATTTTGAGTTCTGGCATGAACGGCGGTGTATTGTAAACAAAGGATTACACGGGCCTGGGAGACAATAGAAGCCTTTCCGAATTGTCTTCCTTCTCCATTGTCCACCTTTTTCCTCATCCTTTCAACGCATGTCCTTATTGTTCCAATTCACTATAACTACTTGCCAACCAGTACTCCATACCTCAGTCGATTTTCTCTTACTACACCCTTGAAGCTACATGGGTACCCAAATTCAAGGGCTTAGGCGCTCTGCTCTGCCGTTGTCACATCTGACCGCGACGTTAGCCTCGAGATGGAGCGAAGGAGTCCGCGATGTGGCCCAGCGCCCCGGAAATTTGGGGATGTCCACCACATAATAACATGGTAAATATATAAATATATATCTTCTATTTACACCTTCATACTCTCTTAGTCCAGCTCATTAGACAAAAAATGTGTCTCTGCCGTGTCTCTTTCTGCCGGGTCATCTGCACCGAACTTGCACCCTCCACTCTCAATCGTGTTGTATTCCGGTGGTTGGTGGCTTTTCTTCACGTGACACGATTCTCTCATGTGTCGTTTGACAGCATCGTCCTTGGAGAAAAGAAGGTTGCACCAATGAATTCAAAGGAAAACTTCACCAATGTTTTTATCTGTCATTTAACCCTCAGAAAACCATTTAATATGGTATATTAATTTCTGATCATGGAAATTTTTTGACATCGCTGAATTCTCATTACCCATTCCTCCAGTCGCCCACTCTTACAAACATTTAGAGGATCTTTTGTGAAAAATGGATTTGAACCAGGTCCGCAGTAGTGACAACTGTTCGATCCGATGACAGCACCAACATCGTTCTGTGTGGTGTTGTTTGGTCACTTTTCTTCACGTGACACGACTGTCTCATGTGTCGCTTAACAGCATCGTCCCGTGAGAAAAGGAGATTGCACCCTGTGTGCCCACAAACAAAGCGCACGTTTTTGTGGTGCGTTAATGAGTGACGGCAACACTCTTCGATCCTTGCTGCAAGATGGTGACATTGCTGACCATCAGTGGTTTGAGTGCAGCGGAACTTCATTTTGTTACCTGTGGGAATAGGTGTGGGTGCCGAAATTTGATACAGTGGCACATTGTCTCGTAACCGCGATATATCGGCAGTGAATCGTTTCACTGCTTCAGGATGAAACGATAACGATTGTTGTCCTACAACAGTGAAATGGCTTAAAGCCGATATATCGTGCTTAAAGGACAATGTGCCACCATATGAAATTTCAGCACCCATGCCCCTTTGCATTGGTAAAAAATTCAAGGTCCAATGCACTGACACATCTGATGATGTTCAGCAATGTCACCATCTTGTAGCATGGATCAAATAGTGTTCCGGTCACTCACTAACGCACCATAAAAATGTGCAATTTGTTGTGGACATACAGGGTGCAATCCCCTTTTCTCAAGGGACAATGCTGTTAAGCGACATATGAAACAGTCGTGTCACGTGAAGAAAAATGACCAACCCACATCATACAAAACGATGTTGGTCAAGGCGCTGTAATCGGATCAAACAA
>QLPG01050581.1:0-13799 GCA_003314385.1 Gomphus sp. MG54 | reverse complement strand
TCGATTGTATTACTTATAACTATCCACCCTAGTAGGTCTACCGCTTCGATAATTAATATTATGTCGTCGCTGCCCTTTAACCTCTGAAATTCACGGAGAATTTTCCTTCGACTTGTGTTGTTGACAAAAATATCACCTTTCATACGTCCTCACTTTCAAGCGATAAAGCGATACGAGTAGTCCAACACTAAGCAGAAACTGGGCCCGGTTGTTAACTTAGATGGAGTGATTCGTCTTAGATATAGATTACTAAATATTTAGCTGAAATGATACTGTCAACTGGGTGTTCTTGACTCGGAATCCATAAGTTGTTATCGTAGATCGGAAACCTCTTGCGAATAAGATCCCTGAGAAATTGTTGCATAATCTATGGATGGACACATGCTATATACTTGTGAGATCTTCCTCGGCACAGTGTTGATTGGAAGGTGTTTTCTGCTGTTGAAACAAGTGCTTCTAAGAATCGAGACATCTTCGTATATCCCTTCTTCTTGACCGATCCTGCCGAGATGCGTGCACCCAACATTTCCAAGGCACACCGAGGAGCTGTCTTATCACATCAACAATTATTTGAAAGAAGGAGGCATCACTGGTGGCTATGATTTGTGTGCGGTAGCGCCTAATCAGGTGTTCTTGGACAGATAATACTATTCACTTCTCCCATAGATATAAGAAAATAATGGCTGTATTTTTTAAGATGTTGTTTCCGAACAAAAGGCCCAGGGATGAACTTTCCAAAAACATCTTCTCGGTCGTGCTTCTTCAATAGTGTGCAGCCCTTCCCAAAGTACGCAGGGTTTAGCTATGAAAACTGTAGTTGACTCTTCCGTTATCGGTCAATAACGTCGGCCTGGACCTTGAGGATCGACCGGCGGAACACATCGGCAGGAAGGAGACCATAACCTACTCCGTCTCGGCTCATGTTTCAGCATAGGGATCTAGAGCCCTTCCTCTTCCATAGGTTGGCCTCTTTCTCAAGGGGTTCAAGGCGAGTTTTTCTTGAGGTGGTCATGCTAACCTGATGATTAGAGCTTCAGTGCGCTGGCTTATGGCAATCGGCATCTTCAATTCTTGTGTATGGCAGAGCCACGATAACTTCCCACAGTCGCTCCATCACAAAGAGTTTTGCAGTACTTTACATAAGCAACACGGGACCTGATGTCATTGACAAGGTCACTAAGTGAATCATCGACGTGAAGCAATGGCCCGACTCCATGTAGGTTGCAAAATTTTCTGTTTATCTCAGGTGGTTAGCAGGCTTCCTAGATCATATTAGGCAGGTTCAAGAAAATAGGTCTCATCTGGCCTTACTTTCCGAGTTTCGTGCGCCTTTGTGATAGCGACAGACAGATTTATTTGAGGATGCAAGACAACCGTTTCGCTTTCACAAGATGATACAATGTGCGAGTCAACATTTGCCCCAGCATGCCACTCAGGAGATAATAACACCCTCCAGGGGATACCACTCAGTCCAAATACCGCTCTTCACATCTCTGACCTTATAGAGCATTATTAAACTATTCCCAACACACAGAACACCCAAGACACCCGGTTTGTCGCTGGCTGCCGTCGGGGGATTTTGCATTACGCCCTTTAGATCTTCCCAGGCCAACCATCTACCATTCCTGAACGTTCTGTGAAATATGGTCTTTTTCTTAGAGAGAGCAAAAATCTTGATGCTTTCTGGGCCCAAGGATATAGCATCGATATAATTAAACATCCCTAGAACCGTTTCGAGGAGCCTGTTTTTTTTCGTTTTCTGTGACCAACCGATCAATAAATGGTCTTCTAAGGGAGGTGTAATGTGGCCCACTGAAAAATGCATGCGTTATATTGCCAGCACTGTCAATACCAAAGACATCTATACAGCCAAGTTGGTGCGAAACAGCCTTAGGAGATAGCGCCCATTGGCCTGGTAATTGCTCCTTGACCCCCCAACCGAAACTCGAGTTCCATTGGTAACGATAGATGCTATTGTCCATCCCAATACCAACGAAACATCGTCCAGTGAAGTACTGACAGCCGTGGGTGAGTGGGTGAATTCACCATCCAGTTTTTCAAATCCCTCCTCGGGGCTATAAACGGCATCGTCTCAAACCTTATGATATATAGCGTGGTCTTGACCAATATGGAATATGTGGATTATACCGTCATGATGCTTGGTGAATGAAAGTCGACTAAGAGCTTTTCCATTGAGATTGATCGGGCCAAGGTCACCATTATTTACCATCATGTCCAGATTAGACTGGTGCAGGGCTTCGGCGACTAAGAATACGCTGATGTCCATGAGGGTGCGCGATACAGTTATAGGTTCATGGAGCCATTTTCGAAAGGGCGGATTGGCATGCCAAGTGCCCCAGATCTTGGCATCGCTGAATTTGTACTTCCAATATAGAGCTATAGAGCGTGGTCTGCGCCGAGGCCGAAAGCAATGATACCGTTAGGTCCCAGGGAAACCATCGACACTGAGAATTTTTCCTCGGAACTTCCGAAAGTAGTGGGCGTACACTCGAAAGACGAGGACGTGTTCAGTGGTAAAAGAGACGAGAGACATTACAGGAGACAACGGACCAATGCGCTTATAAACTATATCACTTATTATATACTTGGTGTAGCGGATAAGAGTACATCAAGGGTTTAATCCGTATGCCTATCTGTCCGTCACAATACTCCACTCTTCACCTGTGAATATACGACAGCTTCAATGGCAGAACATAAGAATGTCATGGATAGCTTGTATTAGGGGGTCGAGGACTGGGTGATGTGGATGGTTTACAATCAACCTTACACACCAATGAAAATTTTCATAATTTCCAGCCCAACCTTGGAGATTTCCCAAGATTTCCAAATCGATCTAGTTCTCAGTTGGACTGAGAACCTGAGGGTAGATCCACACCCATAATCGCTGGCCACCTTCAACATTCAACCCAAGGTGAGAATGGCAAGACAAATAATTGACCCTGACCTTCTCAGAGGCTTCCCTGTGCCCGCCCAAATGCTGAGTCTTGGTAAAATCAGTGTTTTCCGTCAGAATGTACGTGTGTCAAGCAGGATTAGGCCCTGTGGAAAATCTGCCAAACCTTTACACCATTGAGCCATTTTGCTGATCATAATTGACATTGCTTCCGATCTTAGGACTTTCACGACTTAGGATAATTGATTTAGTGGTGTGCAACACTCAGATGGACTCTGGGCCTGTAGGATAAATCCTCGCCAGTGATCGCTTGTCATTTTTCATTGTTCAATCGCCGCCATTTAGATGGGAGAAGATGTCAGCGACCCCTCCTGACGCTGTCTCCGCCCAAGTGCTGAGTATTAGTCGATATTGAACCCTGTCTGATTCTTGAGATACCATGCTAATACCTTACTTGACACTAACCCGTGACACACATAGTCTCTCTCGCCATATTATGCCGGCGTGTCCATAGGGTTTCCCGAATTGCACCTCAGTTTGATAATCTGGAAATGCATCATCCACGGTAGCTCCCACCACCTCTTTTCCCAGGGGCTTGCTCTCGCCTACGTAGTCTCCATTGTTAATGCCTTTAATAGTATTACTGCACTTAACGGGTCAGCGACGACATTCTAACTGCAGATGTTCGTTGCAACATGCATGCCAGGCATCACCTACACCCGAGAATCTTGACCTGGGCATGGTAGATGGAACCACAAGAAAAGCAGTTGAAGTTTCGGCCTTAGGAGAGCTACACACCCATCACATGTTTACAAGGGAAGAGTGATAGCCTTCCAGAAAGTTAGGCAATGCCATATGGCCGAGTTCCAGTTACAGTCCAATTTCTGAAGAAAAATTTGTTGAAAACACACTTAAGCATCCTTATTTATGTTATTTCATTTACCAACGAGTCGAGCCGAGTTTCCGAGACACATACGCATTACGTGTATACGAGTCGAGCTATCATTTCAACGCTGAGTCGAGTCGAGGCCCAAACACGCGCATACACACTATTTCACCACATCAAGGCGAGGGATCGCTACTCCAGCCATCTAACAGCAACATCGAGTCGAGACTGAATCCAGACCGTCGCACATGGACTGGACACCGTACTTGTTTCTTTTTTCCACATCCCCAATAATTAATAATTTCTCATAATTTAATCATGGTAAACAATTCTCCCATTTCTCATCGTCATTTTACTCCTATTGTGAAGATCAAGCCTGTACACAAGGCTTGTATGTGGTAATTCCAGTTTTATCACCTCCACTCCTATTCCATTCCATTTCACCACCATACCCTTATCACTTTCTACAAACCTGAGTGGACATGAAGTTTGTTGGGGTGGCTATGACATGTTGAGCATGTTGTTCGGTGTGACCTGACTGAGTGGGCAGTAAAACACAAAAATCTTTCCATTTCTTCTGTCCAGGCACAGACTATAAGTAGCAGATATTGTTTCCATTTCACTTCAGTCTTCTTTTCAGTTGACTGAAGTGAGTATTAGTTCCCACTCCCTGATTTCTATGTTCAAGACTGATTTTTACTTGTTATTGAAGTTTATCTGCACTATAGGTAGTTATTCTTGTATGAAATTGAGTCTTCTTTTCAGTTGACTGAATTTATCTACGCTATAGTTTTAACAGGTTATGAGCCCTGGTCATAACTAGATAAACAGCACAGATGTACCTTAAACTCAACTGCTAAACAAGAGATAAAACCTTGAGCTTTGAATGTTTAGGCAAGATGCCTGATTCATTCAAAGTAATATGATATGACAAGTCTGAAAGACTCGATGAGACTGGTTCCAACTGGAATTTTTGGAAAACAAGGATGATTCCTTACCTAAAAGGGGCAAAACTATGGCCCTATGTATCTGGATTGATCATGAAGCCCCCCAACTTGGACCCTGTCACACTAGCCACTTGGGAGGAGATTGACTCCCAGGCAGTTTCTACTATCTTGATGAACATATCTCTGAATGTACAAGCCAGACTGGACTGCTCCTCATCACAAGCAGTGTGGGACAGTTTAATGAGCTGATTTGTGCAAATTGACCCTATTGCGCAAAACTTAGCTCAACACCGATTGTTCTCTAAGAAGTTCATCGAGGGTGGAACAGAGACCTTACTGGCACACATATCTGCACTACAAAAGTTGAGGGAGGACTGTGGCAGACTAGGTGTAAGCATATCAGAGGCAAGATTTGTTGGAGTTCTTACCTTGTCAATGACATCACCATCATGGGACCCAGTGATAGGGTCGCTTGGTGGCATGCTGGATCCCAGGCTGGTTATCTCACATCTTCAGACCGAATGGAACAGAAGACAGGGAAACTCAACAACCAAAAAAGATGCCAATGTGGTGTTCCAGACAGGCTCAAAGACCCCAGTGAAATGTGAAAACTGTGGGAAAACAGGTCACACAAAAGCAAAATGTTGAGAAAAAGGTGGCAGCTAAGAGGGTCAGTACCCAGAATGGTTCAAAGGAAAAGAGGACCCACACACCTCAAATGTGGTTAAAACGGTCTCAGATTCACACATTGTATGGGCTTATAGACATGAAGGAAACTCAAACATGGGTTTGCAGATTCTGCTGCAATCATTCAGATAACACATGACCAAAACAACTTCACCTTGTAGCACAAATACAAATCTAACCGAATAATCAAAGCATTTGGAAAGAATGAGGTACAAGGGATAGGTGAAGGAGATGTAATTGTGGAAACCAAATATCACTATCACTCAAAGTCCTGGACCAAAAGGGATATGAGAGCTGCATAGTCAATGGACACATCTACATTATAAAGGGTGTACACACCTAGGCACAAGCTACATTGGGAGGAGAACTATATGGGATTGACCTGAGAGTCATACCCTCCCAGGAATCTGTACTAGCTGCTGTAAAGAGGGATCCATTGGCCACTGACTTGTCGACTTGGCACAGATGGCTAGGTCACCTAGGAGACACATTAGTCAAGAAGCTGAATGCTAGTGGCACTGTGAAGGGAATGGTTATGACTAACCTCGAGCTGAAAGGATTATGTGAAGACTGTGTGGTTGGAAAGATGGATGAAAAACCATTTGTTGCCAGAGAATATCGATATACTCAGCTCTTTGGCACTCTGCATACAAACTTGATAGGACCGATGAATCCTAAAGCACGGTGGTCTCATGCCAAATACTTCCTGGTTGTGAATGATGATCACTCAGGCTTTGGATTTATGTTTAACCTAAGGCAAAAAGGTGACACCATTAAATCGATCATCAAGTTGGATAAGTTGATTGAGACAAAATTCCAAAAAAGGGTACATACCTTGTGGGCAGACAACAGAGAGGAGTTTCTGAATGATGCCCTATTGGAGTACTACCGAGACATGGGGATCTCCATAGTGACATCAATCGCTCATACCCCAGCCATGAATGGTCCAGCAGAAAGAAGAAATTAGATCCTCACCAAAGGTACAAGAACCATGCTAAAGGACTCAGACCTAGGAAAAGACCTCTGGGGAGAAGCAATCAAAACTCACATGTATATCCGGAACCATTGCCCATCAAGTGTGCTTCCTAATGGAGTGACATCTTACAAAATGGTTTATGGCAAGTGTCTATCAATTGGTCACCTAAGGGTCTTTGGAGGGAAATGCTTCATAACAATACTGGATGAGACATGCACCAAGTTAGATGACAAAGCCAAAGAGTGTTGCCTAATTGGTTATGAGGGTGAGTCCATATATGTCATGACTAATAAAGACAGGAAAAGAGTTCGGACAAGGAACAATATATTTGTTGAAGGACCTAGACACTGGAGCCTGACTGGCAAAGACAGAGACGATTCAGATTCAGACTTCATGAACTCAGAAATAAACCCAGTATTAGGTGATGACTCTACCAAAGATGAGATGAAGACATGGAGGACTAATGCAGAAGTCTGGGGAACAGAACCAGTCAGACAATCAGATAGGATAAAAGAACAACACACAGCTGACAGAGTACTTGTCACAACCACAAGCAAGGACAAAAACACAGTAGACATCGGAAATATATGGATCCCACATACACATACAGAGGCAATGAAGTTGCTGGAAGCAAGGAAATGGGGAGAAGCGATGGACTATGGGTTGTCCAAACTTGATGAGATGAACACTTGGGGAAGAGGTAGAAAGGAAAGATGTACCAGATGATATGGATATCCTACCAGGGATGTAGGTGAATACAGTAAAGAAACAAGGCACCAGCAAACAAAGGTTCTAATTGCAATGGGTGGTACACAGAGATCAACAGAAAACCAATATATTATTGAGTGACATATTCACACCTGTGTCATGGATCTCATCCCTCAGAACACTACTTGCTCTTGCAACCATCAATAACATGCATATTTTTGCCTGGGATGTCGACTCAGCTTACCTTCATGGGAAGATAGATCATGACATCTACATAGAATTACCTTAGGGCTACAGAAAGTAGGACAAAGTCAGAAAGCTCAACAAAGCCTTATATGGCTTACCTGAAGCAGCCCGAGCCTGGTGAGAAGATTTGGAGGATAAACTGAAGTCTTTAGGATTTTTACCTCTTGGAAGTGACTCAGACATCTTTGTCAGGAAAACAAGTGATGGCATAACAGCAATTGACAGGGATGTTGACAACACTACAGGGATCTGTTCAAGCGAGGGGGAGGAATTGAATCTAAAAGCAGGTGTTCAGAAGTTCTACAAAATCAAGGAAAAAGATACCTCACAACCGTTCAAGGTGTTAGCTATTCTAATCACCAGGGACAGTCAGCAAGGAACCTTGAAAATGTCACAAGGAGAATATATTGATGACTTACTGCGAAGATTCCAGATGGAAGAGTGCAATCCAGTTGCGACTCCTGTAGACAAAGGCTCACACCTAGACAAAGACACATCCCCTATGAGAATGACAGAGAATACCAGGGACTCACAGGATCGCTCACCTATGCTGCTACTTCCACTCATCCTGACATCTCATATATCACACAGTTCTTATCCCAAGCAAACAAACCCCTCCCAACAAGACTGGAATGCTGGGAAATGAGTATTGAGGTACCTGGAGGGTACAAGGGATTTGGACATTTTATATCAATGTGACCCAAAGGTATCTGACAGCTCTGAAGGCAGTCACGTAACCCCATGAGGGTATTGTAATGAAAACTACGCCGAAGAACCCAGGGATCGCAAATCAACTAGCAGGTATGCATTCATGCTGGAAAATGGACCTATCACCTGGAAGTTCAAGAAACAGGCATCCATAGCCTTGTCAACCACTGAAGCTGAGTACTATGCACTAGGAATTGCGTTGGCTAAAACAGCTTTGCCAGGAGTTCCAGTTGATTATACACAAGCCAATCCTCATACTCTCTGATAACACTGGCATAGTGGCACTATCTGACAATCCTGTTTTTCACAGCTGGTCAAAGCATATCGGTATACAATGGCATTTTGTTTGTGACCTTATTTGTTCCAAAGTCATACGCACTTCACATATCCTGGGAGCATCTAATGGGGCAGATTTCCTTACAAGGGCCTTACCTTGCTTTGAGCATGAGTGGTGTATGTGTGCACATGTGTGTCATACACATGCATGACACCACAGGTTGGGCCAGGTTGCAGGTTCTCTCAGCTTGACCTGCACCCAAACCCAAGGATACCTGAATCAGTAACCTGTGCAGGTTTGTTGGGGAATGAGGAATTCTCCACTAGACATGAAGGGCCACTGAACCAGGATCAGTATATTGGATTCCAAACCTCTCTTACTCAGAAAATCATTCAACAAATCAGTCTTGAATTGACTGCCAAAAAAATATAATAATTTTTGGCCAGCCATTTAAGAGTGAATTACTTATGGTAATTAACTCCTAAATAACAAAACACTCAAGTCTAAGGGAAACCTCAAAAACATATATTTTTTACCTATTTCTATTTGGACCCACAAGGAACCATAATTGGGTGTCAATTACTCAATACACAGAAAATGGCACCAAATTCCTGGGTCAAGTTCTCAGACCAACTTGTACAACAAATTCCTGGGCTTATATTATATAATAACCATTACATAAAGGTCAGCCCAGAAGCATGGCTCATTAACTAATAATATTTTGTGACTTGACCAGTCACAAGACTATAAGCCATGAGAATATTTCTTTTCTTTTTATTATTAGTAACTACAAGGGTGACACTGTGACTTCTAGGAGATTCCAGGGCCTTCTATCACTTTCTGTAACACTCCAATAATTTCTAGAAGGTCTTGCCATATTAGGGAGTTACATAAACAGTTTAGAATTAGTATGCAGCATATAGAGACTAGTTCTGTAGCATAAAGTAACTTAACAATCAATCTTACTATTACCTATAATCCGCTGGATTATCTAGTGCATCTATTAGGAACTGTATGCTAGCATGCCTGACTATTCAATTCATCCCATTCAGCCTAACTCCACACTCACTTGCCTATTCATCCATATGATCCTCAGCCTTGAATTCTATTGCACCTCATGTATCTGTCTTGGCATCACATGTACCTGTCAATATGCTCCACTCATTTATGTCAATCTCCATATGCTCACAAATCCATTTTCACTTCATTTACATTTAATACTTCTTCATTTCATTCCACTCCACTTTTCTTATTTGCAATTCCGTTCTATCTCTAATATCCGACCTGCTACTATGTTCCTTATAGGGTAACTCCATTAGGAATTAAGGTGACACATCACCCCTCAATGTCATGAAGGAGATCAAGATTGGGACATAGTATCTCTGTTCTTGATTTTCACAATCCTCAGAATTTCTTATCTATTATAGGAATCTAGTCAACTCTTTGTAGATTTGAAAGTAGTATAAAGATCTTGTATATTCAGTAGTTCAGTCCTCAGTCAGATAATCAACTAATATTTCAACTAAGCTTCCTTCCATTCATCTTAGACTTAATTTCCATTCTTGCCTTTACGAAATTAGAGTCCAGTGCGATCTGGTGAGCACAATATTAAAGTTGAAGCCTTGCCCTACTCTGAACCTTGCCATTGCTTCAACCTTGGGAGATATTACATTTGTTACAACTATGTCACCTTTTCATATTGTAACAGTATTATCTGACTTCCACACCTGATCACATATCATCTTTGTATATCATGACCATCATGAAATACTTGATCAACTGTCTATAATCTACCTTTCATTGTAGAAGTCCCAAACCAGATGCAGGAGATTTACAAACTTCGATGACTGTCCGATCAACATTTGATTCACGAAGCTGGCCTGTCAGGCAGAAATACTCCTCCTAAGGATGATGATGATGAAGAACCAATTGATGATAACAATGTTGATGAAGCAAACCTGAACCCTACTCTTAAATTGAACTCTAATGCTGACAAGATTGTCAAAGCACTCATTGAGCGATTAGCCCAACCACTCCCTAAACCCAATTCCAATCCTAACCATCATGCTAAGATTTGTGAGCCTGAGGTTTATGATAGCATCAACCAAGCTAAGCTTTGCACATTCTTCTTGCAGTGCATTCAAGACCATTATTAATTTAAGCAAACATATACTGTGATGGCATAACCTACACCAAGGACCAACAAAAGGCAGTTGTAGAAGCATCCAGTGATGGTGCAGATGAGATGAAGCAGGTTTCAGACACTCTCAAAGTCTCAAATACCCTCAGTCTAGAACCATAGTCCCACTCATTCTCTTGAAGATGTGACCACATCCCAGGAATGGTTTGATAAGAAACCATCTGTTCAAAACCTTCATGTTTGATGTCTTCATTGGCTATTCTCCTGGTGTCAAAGGCTGGAAGTTCTAGAATCCTGATACTCAGAAGTCTCTGATCAGCCATGAGGCTGAGTTTGATGAGTGTGTCTTCTCTGTGTCTTCCCCTTCACCTCCTTTGCATCTTACTTCAACTCCTGAACAGTTTATTGATATCTCAGATGACAATGTAA
This sequence comes from Gomphus sp. MG54, assembly GCA_003314385.1. Taxonomy (NCBI): domain Eukaryota; kingdom Fungi; phylum Basidiomycota; class Agaricomycetes; order Gomphales; family Gomphaceae; genus Gomphus; species Gomphus sp. MG54. Next base: position 2,881 of record QLPG01050581.1, on the reverse strand, counting down.
AAGTGGTGTGATCTCAAAACCAACTATATCTTCCTTGTGCCTGTACCTGAACCACTGTCTCTCCCTATACCTGTTAAAATACATATACTGAAATACTATCTCAGTCTCTTGGAAAAAAGCTCATATTAGAAGTATTTAGCTACCTGAAATACTATCTAAAAGAATGGTCAACAATTGTATGAAATATGAGAATAAACTTGAACTCATACCTCAGTCTCTTGGAAAAGAGCTGAGGTCACAGAGTCACACAACTGCAAAATACAATGGAAAATTCAAACTCCAATCAAAGGCAGATATCAGGGATGATAATGAATAAAAACCCATACCCCTGCTCCAATACCATCAGGTCCAGGTTGCCAGTGATCAGAAGAAGAGATGTTTGGGCTGAATGTCAAATCCTTAACAATACCTATACTTGATCCCCCTCTTCTAGATCATTGCACTTGTAACTATCACCTTCCCAGAGAGTTCTAGAAGATTGATCATGATAAAATTCATCACAATGTCTCTCCCAAGTCTTATGGTGAGGATGAGGATGAGCCTGGTGAAGAGACAGCTGGCCTCACTATATAATCTAGATGAGTTGCTATCTTCTGTTGCTACTATGGAGTATATCTTCAAAGTTAGTGGGACAGAGCCACAAATACTTGCAGAGGCATTGAAATGATCTGATGGTCAGCTTTATCTTGATGCTGCTATGGAGGAGTTTCAGGCATTAGTGACAAATGACACTTGGGAACTGGTTAATCTTCCTGCTGGTATTAAGCTGTTGACTCTCTTTGGGTGTTCAAGGTAAAATGTTGTCCTAATAGCTCCATTGAATGCTACAAGGCCCATCTTGTAGTCAAAGGCTACAGTCAGCATCTTAGGCTTGACTATACCAAGACATTTGCACCCACTGCTAAGTTTGCCACATTTTGTGCTATTCTGGCCATATCCCCTGACATATCTAGTGCCTTCCTGAATGGTGAAATTGACACAGAGGTCATCTACCTTCAGCAGCCTGAGGGATTTCACAGGGTGGACCAAAGAGGTTTTTGTGCGCATCGTATTTTGGAAGCCATCCGGAAGTAACTTGTTACTGTCAAGCAGTGCCGGTAGCCGGAAAGGCAAACGAGATTTGAGCTATTAGGGCTCAGTTCCCATCAGAGCAGAGAATGCCATGACGGCTGATGTGAAGCAATGCCATTCTTCTGGTTCATTGATACGGCTCATCTTTTGGGGGAGAGTACTCAGAACGTTGTCGGAAATCGATTGACATTTCTCGTGAAACGCGACAATATGGGCTGGGATGATGGCCACGTGACCTATGGGTGACTCAAGAAACCGGTTCGTTCATTGGGCTGTGCAGCGGTGTTCCAACGGCGTTATCATCAAGAAACAAGGATGTCATGGTGCTCAATCGTTCCGCCTCGTGCCTACTACGTTCCCTGATGTTATTGGCCGATGATGATGCATTTATACTGAGAAACCGGCGTTTTCCAAGCTCTCTCGTTTTTGTTACCTCAGGCCATGCGAGTAGCCATGCGTTAAACAAACTGTATGTCATTACTTTGGCACTCTGATTTGAGTCCAATGCCCACAAATCTTCGAGCATGGGTTACTGAACCTTTTTTTCTGTTTTCTATTCTAATCATATTGATATTTCCCTAGTTGTCTGGCCACGTGTGATTGGGTCCAATGCCCACAATTCTTCGAGCACGGGTTAATGAACCTTTTTTCTGTTTTCTAGTCTAATCCTATTGATATATGCCTAGTTCCCTGGCCACGTGTGATTGGGTTACACATCATCTGTCGATCCATTTGATCAGGAACACGTCTGAAATATGAATTTCAAATTTCTCTGATGGTCCTGATTGGCTCTAAAGCATCGTGACTCTTTGCACAAAGATTTTTTGGTGCTAAGGAAACACATCTTTTCCACGAACAGCAATGCCGTGTATATTCCAAAAATATAAGACACAGTTCTTTCAACAGATTCTTCTCAACTCAACATGTCCAGAAACAACGGCTCTCGTGACCTCTTTTACAGCGACTCTCAACAGGCTGAGAGGGAGAGGGGACAAGAGCTTCCTAGCATCCACGTTGCTCTAGGAGGTAGGCAGCTTGGTTTAAATCTGACATTTCAATAATGAAACAATGACCATGTAATATGTAGATGTTTTGTCAATGCCTGCTCTGCCTCAAGGTGCTAGGTCAAGAGACACATTCCTAGTGAGTTGCTTGTTCTCATGCGTATATTTGTTGACCGATGTGTTATAGCAAACTCGCAGGGAGAGTAGAGGGGAACATCGCTCTTCAGCCAACTCTGGTGGATATCATGGGTATCACACAGTTTTCCGTGTAGCTTTCAGCAGATTCTTCTCAACTCAAAATGTTTAGAAACAGCGGCTCTCGTGACCTCTTTTATAGCGACTCTCAACAGGCTGAGAGGGAGAGGGGACAAGAGCTTCCTAGCATCCATGTTTCTCTAGGAGGTATGCACCTTGGTTTAAATCTGACGTTTCACTAATGAAACAATGACCATGTAATTTGTAGATGTTTTGTCAATGCCTGCTCTGCCTCAGGGTGCTAGGTCAAGAGAGACATTCCTAGTGAGTTGCTTGTTGTCATGCGTATATTTTTTGACCGATGTGTGATAGCCAACTCGCAGGGAGAGTAGAGGCACTCCAGCCAACTCTGGTGGATATCATGGTTATCACACAGGTGCTAACTTCCCTCCAGAGCAAACTCACTCTCGCACCGTTCAGTCGACCCCGCATAGAGGGAGTGGTCAGCAACCTCAGCCCAATTATGCGTATGCCGTATACAGGCAGGCACCCAGCGGGGAACTTGTCCAGCAGGACGAGTCCGAAACCAGGCGGAACCGTGAAGATCAGCA
>QLPG01050554.1:1648-14152 GCA_003314385.1 Gomphus sp. MG54 | reverse complement strand
CCCTAAGCATAAGGAAGCATGAATTAAGAGCTGCAAAATAGGAAAATTTGGATCAGATGACTGACCACCACAGAGATTGTATTTGATTTCGAAACCGATCCTCTCTTCTTCACGGACCAGCCACGATGAGTGATCAACAGCTTTACCGTACTGATTCGAGACGCATCCTCTACAATCTCCTCTACAAACCGGTGTGGGGGTAACCACAGGGAGCAGAGCGAGACGGTCTTCGACAATGTGGGCCAAAGATATTCGTTCTAGGGCCTGAACTCCTTGTCGCCTGTGGCCGGTTTATTAATGTTGTACAGCCTAATATAACTATGATACGCACCTAGTTTGGGTAACCACAGGGAGCAGAGCGGGACGGTCTTCGAGAATGTGGGCCAAAGATATTCGTTCTAGGGGCTGAACTCCTTGTCGCCTGTGGCCGGTTTATTAATGTTGTACAGCCTAATATAACTATGATACGCACCTAGTTTTTACCCAAGATCGCTCCGAAAAACGAAGCTTCAAGGTATAGCTAAGAACTTCCTCGCAAGTGCCATCGAGCTTTACTTTAACATCTCCTTGGACAACCTGACCTGGTTCCAGATCTGGTGCACGAACCCAAGCGCGAACACGGCAAGGGTTTGGGTTTTCTGAAGACTGGATGGATTCTTTAGCAGGAATGCCAATACCTGACGACGGCAACAGAGCAAGCAATAGACCAAAGAAAATCTTCATGGTGGGTGAAAAGATGGGAACGAAGACATTATGCCTTATCAATGCTGGAAATAGAGGTGCGCTTGGGCCTCAAATGGCTCCCGTATCGGAATGGCAAAGCGCTGGACCTATCTATTCGAAATCGCTGATGCGCCGAAGATGCACAGTCACCTGCATCCACAGGTGATCACAAAACGAATTGATGTGACTCGAAGATAAATATTCTGGTCGTTATATTCGAAGAACTAGTGGCATCCATTATACCTTTCAATTCCATCCAGCAAGAATAAGACGTTGGAGAACCGATCCACTCAGCAAATATCTTGACGGTTATCTTGGCGGTTTCGTAGGCGCGCGACGACCAGCGCCAAGGACACTAAGATCTTGAAGCATGATGTCTATACATAGGATGACAAAGTTGTAAAGAGGGCGTCAATGTAATGTAAGGGGGGCAGGGGACCGTGTGCGAGAAGTAATAGAATGGACACTACCACTAAAATATGTTTTTGACCAATTCATATCTTTTAGAGGTGGTTTTCGATGATCTGATTTTCGACTGTTGACAGCTCAAAAGATGGTCAAAATAGGTGCAGTACAAATGCAGTACAGTCTCCGCTTTCAAAGAGACATGAGAACAGGATGAGATTACTATGACAGAGCTAGTTATCTATAAGAAAGCTTGGAGGAGGGGAGGATAATAAAGGGATGAGGGAAGAAGATAACAGTGTAATTAGAATAAATGGATAAAGGAAATAAAAGAAGGAAATGGAATACAGGGAATAAACCAATTGTCCCCTAACAGTCCACAGCATGTTAGGGGACACTCCTTTTCTAATTCCTAATCAAGTCCATCACATCTGGGTCACATCCATCACACCCATCATGTCCACATGTCTGCAAGTCTGTATGTCCATCACACCCATCACACCTGCATGTCTGCAAGTCCATCATACTCATATACTGAGTGTCTATGCCTCCACACATACAATGTCTCTACAACTGGACATCCAAAGTGTCACTTAGGCTGACCACTGTATTCTGAACTAAGTCTATCACATCTGAGTCAGACCTGTCACATTGCCATGTCTGCATGTCCATGTAAAAGTATATTGGTGGGCAATTCTCTAGGACTTGGTCTGCCAAAGAATGAGTAGAGTCACTGGAGAGCAGATGGTGAATGCTCTGTCAAAGAGAGAACTCCAGGGATAACCATACACAGGAATTGGAGTTACATTCAACAAAGTGTTTTTCAATAGCTACCAGTCACTGAGAATGAGCACTATGTACAAGGAAAAAGAGTGCCGCTCCTACTATTTTTCTTATAAAATATAAAAGCTCTGGTTAACATGCACCCGGTTTACACTTGAACTTCCAATTACGAAAATTGTACTTGCAAGCTCCCAACATTATCCATCCCCATGCCTTTTCTCAACCAGACATCACCAACGTAATACGGGGGTGCCGGGTTGGGTTCTCTCGGGTTCGATTTTAAATCATAATACCGATGTTTAACAATTTCACGGTCAAAAGTTGTCAGGATTCTCCCTTGGGAGATTGGTGCCAATGCGTCACGATCGGCTCTACTCCTTAATTTTAGTTCAGGGATAAACGAGGACGCGACAAAAATGGGTGATCGTGAGTCCGGGGAAAGGTAGTGAGTGGGCTCATCCTCAAGCGGCCCACAATTGTTTGGCTGGGAATACACGGTGAGCGGGATCGTAGCATGAAACTCTGTTGTTTCTTGTTTCATCGGAGTCCAGGCGAAGTCGTCGTCCTCGGGTGTATTCATAATTATCGCCGACGAGTGGTTCCGCACCTCTAGAACGATTTCGAGTAAGACCTCCCTTGTGTGGTAATATGTGACGAAGGATGGATAAAAATATCGTGGCACCTTGAAAGGTACAGAAATGGCCTCTGAGGAGAGCCCTGTTCCGTTTTCCAATGTTCTTGTATGTAAGAAACGTTGGCCCTCTGAGCCACTCGCCCATCCAAAGATGAGCTCTTGGTAATATATATCATTGTCGATAACAGGCATCAGCTGAGAAGTTCTCATAGAGCCACTAGTGAGTATTGCCTTTGCCGTCTCGTTATCGGGAGCAAATGTCGCAGCCCAGTTGAGATTCTGTCGTATTTTGGTGCGTAGATACTTGACATTCAGAGGGAATAGAAGCCTTGGTCCGGTCTGATGTATTATTATAGTGACATTGTGGGAAGATCCTGAGAGATCTTGAGATAGATGCATGGGGAAATGACACCTTTTAAATACCTTGTGCCAGGCGCCGACCATTCGGAAATGTGACCTCTAAAGTCAGTTCGTCCTGAAGGGCTGGTTTCTTCTGGCTCTGACAGTTCTGTCCCGGATTGCAGGTGGGAGAATGCTTTGCAACTACATTCTCCACCTCCATCTCAGACTGCCCTGGGCTGATGGCAGCTCTAAAGGACGTAAAGCCCGCGGGAACTTGGTAGCGTGTTCCATTTGCGAATTCCACATCTACAAAGTAAGCGTAGATATGCTCAGCATCCGCAATCTTGTGCATGAACATCCACAATGCCAAAGTGAGCTCAAAAATGTGCAATATAACTAATTCGACTTACATCGGTTCCTTCCTGCATGCTTAACATACTACTAAACGCCATGTCGAAGGTAGGAGGATAGTTAGTGAAGGGAACAAGGATACCGAAATGATCGACCAGCTCATGATTTAGTTGGTCTCCTACGAAGAGACTTTATAAGTGACGAGGAACAGAAATCCGCAAGATATCTAACCTTCATGTAAAACGTGTTTAGTTTCAAAACCAATACGCTCCTCTTCACGCGCCAACCAATGTGTGGGGTCTCTTACAATATTTTTGTACGTTTTCCAGGCAGATTGCTCTAATTCATCTTCGAGGCAAATGCCACCAGTCGACCAGATCTTGCTTTTAAACGTTTGAGGCTCAAAGATGCTATCATTTGAAAAGAGGGGACTGAAAGAGGCCTCATTTCCCGAGGGAGGGTCTGGTAAAACAACCCCCTCGCGCCTATGTAAAGAGCGTCAAAACTTTGATAGTTGAAGGTCCATTCATGAGACCTTCAATGAATCATGTACCTTGTTTTCACCCATGAGCGTTCCAAGAAACGCAACCCAATGCTGTAACTTGAAACGTCCGGACATGCCCCTTCAAGCTTGATCCTCACATCACCCTCCAACACTTCGCCTGGTGCAAGATCTGGTGCCCGTACCCAGGCGCGACCACGACAAGGAGAGGTAGCTCCACCCGAGTCAAGGGTGGATGAGACAGCAATGGTCGATAGCAAAAGCACTACAGATTCTAGGACAGCAAAAGCTCCCATGATAGGATAGTCTGGTGAACGCCAATATACAGAATCTGGTTTAAGTATGGATTCCAAGGATGCTGTACTCACTGCTTGACACCAATTCCACATTCAATGAATCAGGTCACCAAGATCAGGCGTAGGTTTCTCTCATGATCTTTGAAATTACCGGGTCATATTTCTCGAGCGGTTGCAGGGATGATACAAACGAGGCAACAGCCACTGATGGATTTGTTGCGAAAAGCGGTAGAGGCGCATCTCATTTCGATCAGGAAAGGGGCAGTGCCATTTGAAAATTCGCGATATCTCGAATCACAGCCTAGTCCTTGAGCATGACGAGAAAGATTTATCCCCACGAGGTCAGAAGATTCACCAGTTCGTGCCAAAATGAATGATCTATTTTGAGTGACCATAACGGATATCCACAAAGTAATTCTTGTAGAAAACGAGAGAGCTAGCCACATCGCTCGCTGTCTGAACGGGAAAATGTCGGTACTTGCGTCTTGAACTCGAGCCAGAGACCCAGATGTGAGATGTCTAGGTATCAGTTTTATAAAATACCCCAATAGGACATGGCTTCCATCCAGAGCTCTCGTCAATAAGTCTCCACCCCTTCACGGATATTTTCTTCTCAGATGTTTTTCCTAATGTATCACTCTGAGCAGACATCTCGGTATCTTCGAGGTTGTGACCAGAAAGTAATGTAGAAGAGCCTGCGTCGTATGAGCTAGTGCCTAATCGCGAAAGTCTTTCTGACATGATATCAAGTGTATCGGATTCCCATGTCTAACACGTATGCACGACAAAATCAACAAAAAAAGTGAGGTGGCAATGATGGTCTTACTGAGGTTCGACTGGAAGGTTTAATGGCTGTTGAAAGTAATTCAACTTTCTTTTTGAGTCGAGGGTCATTTTCGGACAAAGTAGTGACCAGTGACCAAAGGCTGTAGTACAACAGTTAGACATGATCACAGAATATGTAATGCGTCGGTCAGAAAAGTAACCTACATTTTATTATCTTTTCGACTGAGACCGAGTAACGACTCTTTTATGACTTCAATGGGTTCGCACTCTGAAAATGGCACATTTCCCCATCGTTCGGTGATCCACAGCACCCAAGTAGCTAGAGTGCAATCGTAAGTGAAGTCAAGACCTTCGATATCACCGAAGGCGGAGTTAGTGGCGGATGAGGCTGTGGGTTGCGACGAAGAAAGAATCCGATTTATTATGCGCGACAGAAGTAGCGATGGGAAGATGGGATACCGCGAATGTAGGTGGAGAATGAGTGGTGACCAGAGCACCACATGCTGAGGAGTCGGAACCTTCAATTTTTCCAAAGGGTTTGGACGTTTACTATATAATAGGAGATGACAACTTTTTCTTTGATGCATTATATGGATACAAACCTTACAGTTACCGGGACCAACCCGCCTCGGCCAATCAATGCATCGCAGAAATGTTCCAAAGCCCACCGGTCCTTTTCATACTCTTCATCTTGCTGTGTTTCAGCGTCAAACCCAATCAAAGAGGCCGCAACTTTAGCTTCTAAAACCCAGCTCTCAACGTCTCGCAGTATTGCAGCCAGTTCCGGTTTGGAGCGTGATCTGAGCGACGTATCCTTGGTTATCGTTTTTAAGAGTTGTTTATATCGCGCCAGCAAGGGCGACAGAGGCGAAAGCGTGACCCCAGCAGCGACAGGCTGTTTCAGAGGAGAAATGGTGGGTAGGAAGTAGTTGCGGAGGAGCCAGGACATTGCCTTCATAGTTCATCGACAAGGATAAATTTCAGCTATACTCTCAGCATTCAGATGTTTGTCTTCACCTCTCGAGCGCCATCACGGAGCAGTTCCAAGCTGGGCAGTTCCTCGTGAGTGCTTGCGTGCCGTAATTCAACAAGCCAAAGCGGCAATCCGATCTGAGAGGCGAGAGAGGCTATGGGGCGCGCGTATGCACCCTGCTGAAGAGGATCCACAAGACCGTTTACCAAACGTATCAGAGCAAGAGAGTACGAGTGGCGCAAGGATAATGTTGAAGACTGAGAAGAGGAATTTGAATAGTCCTCATCTTGCAAAATAACGATGAGAAGTGACAGAGTAGAATCCAGGGCATGAGGTAAGGCTGTCGAAACTTTCCAGGCTGCCAGCTGCTATGATTTGAACTTTCTTTAACACAATCAGGGTAAAATAAAGACGTACCCGATTCACAGCAAGGACTTTCGCTGTAATGTCACTCTCATCTGCGTAGATCCAAGAGCAAATCTGCTCCAATTCAGAGATATTTGACCAGGGCACGCGCTTCGGAAGTTTCATGCTGATCAAATTTTTCGAGGCTGTCTGAGTTTGAAAATTCCCTAAAGAATACTGATCGAGTAAACCATGCCAGAAAATCGTTCAGGACATCCTTTACTGGGAAAATGATCGTGTCTTCCCTTTATGATGAACTTGGGCTTGAGGCCGGTGTGGGAGATGGACACCAGTGACTTGCTGAAAAACAACCTCTGTTTTGAATTAGGCTCTGCGGACCTTCCTGTTTGGAAAATAATGACTCCATGTATTTATTACACTCAGTTGCTAAGGCGGCTATTGATTGTTACAGGTTTACGTTTCTTTCAGTGTGGAAATTTACAGATACTACCTTCAGCAGGTTTTCGCGTACGTTCCCGAGACCTGGCCACTCTCGAGGTGTGGTGACTGATCGCTTTTTCTGGCATGGCTGGTACTTCCCATTGTGGCGAGTGCATGCAGGTCACCCTCTTGTGCTGCAAGACCTTCCGTGATTTCGATCTGTGTCAGAGAAGGTAAGAGGGATTGGATGAGCCCTACTAGTTTAGAACAACTTGCCAAGTCAGAGATTAAGCGGTCAATCAATGTTTCAGTCAGGTTTTCTCTGACGACAACACGAAGTATCTCCGTTTTCTCCAATCCAGGGGCAAGCTCGTAGTTCGGCACAATCCCTGAGTTACATTTTATCAGAGGTCAGGGAAAGATTGAGCAGAATAAGTGATATTAACTGACATCCTTTGGTGCGAAGGAGAGTCTGTGGCACAAGAGTCAGGGGTAGGCATCTCTGATTGAGGTCAGGCTGCCTACCTGAATCCATTTCTGCTTGATCTCAGGGTGCGTCTCTTTGAAACTGTCGGAGAAGCGGAATGCTACGACAGGTAAACCTGGCTCGTAATTCTATGAGACAACAAGGTGAAGTAGGGAATGTAAGTCAGGTCATCACCAACACTACATAGCAAGTAAATGTCAAATCGCACCTCCACATTACATTCGTCAATGCCGACAATGTCATGCACGCTTTTCGACACTGTACCAGCATCCTGCACCGTGCGATGTATATCAGACAATACATGGTAGTAGCCACTTTTTTCTAACGCGCGAGAAAGAAGCCTCGCGTTTTTCAGGTCAGACAGCGCGATGGCACGGTATCCCTATTCAAAATATAAGTCATGAGAAACCCGAAAGACAGAAAACCTTGACCTCGAAGCCGAGGTGAATAAGGTTGAAGTACTGTGCAATAATCGGTGCAGCGGGTCGGCTGAAGTTCAGGGAGAACGAGTACTCGACGGAACCTAGATAATGAAGCTCAAATATGAGGTCTTTGGGGAGGTGCTTCTTATCCCTCCAGATCACCCAACCGACACCAACGTATGCTGGGCCCATCAGATCATTACAATAATAAGCAGGGAAAATAATAACATACCTAGGCCGAACTTATGCCCAGAGGTGTTGATGGACACAACTCTCGGGATTTTGAAATCCCACTGAAGCTTTGGTGTGGCGAAAGGGGCAACAAACGCGCCAGACGCGCCATCGACATGGATAGGGACGCTATGACCTGTCCTGGCTTCATATTCATCGAGGAGATCGCTCATCTCCTTGACCGGCTCGTAGTGACCAGTCTTATATCATGCTTTTAGGCCCCACACATTATAGCAACTAAATAGCGTACGTATGTTGAACCCAGGATGACAAAAACACCTGATTCACGATTAGATGTCAAAATAATGCATTCTACGTATACGCACCAATTGTATTTTCATCTATGTATTGCATGGCACGCTTAGGGTCGAGTCTATATTTTGATTCTACAGAAATTGGCACAAGGCGACACTCGACGTCAAAATATCGGGCGAATCTGAAGGATGGGTTATAAACAGTAGATGAATCAGAATTTAGGGTGGGACCAACTTTTCAAGGGCAACCTGAGCATTAGACCCTATGCAAATTGTCATGGGAGGATCAATAAGTCGGAAGAAATAATGATAAAGACTGCGAGGTAAATGTATGCGCCCCATACATACCCATGACTATGTTTGGTCCAGGTTCGTGGATGCTCTTCCCAGCAGCCTTGCGCTTCTCCTGCCAAATACGCTTCATGGCGAGTCCGCCGAGTTGGATGGCTTCAGAAGAGCCTGTCGTGGCGGTTCCAATGGCATGAGCAGCATGGGGAGCATTCCAAAGATCTGCAAGCATTGAAATGCAGCGAGTGTGGATTATCTCTATGAACACCAACAGTTACGCATGAGTGAAATCGACTCAGTGGCAGCTCACGCGTCATGGGATATTCGTCCTGGTCGATCAAATTCTTAGACATGGTCTCTACCATGAGCTTGTCGGCCTGTGGCGGCATCCACGTATGCACGAAGGAGGCGAGGTTGAGAAGTGGAGCACCATCAAGAGTGAGCTCGTCGTGGATGAGTTGGTAGGCAGATTCAGCGTCAGTTCCCTGCGCATATTTGTTATACATAAAATTAAGCTAGTTTTGGATGAACAGGCGCCGCAGACCTTGGTGGGGACGCGAAATTTGGGGATAGCTTCGGTGCTATAGCGGGCGCCATATGGATGTGAACTTTGCCCAGCTGAAGTCCCGGTGAGCTTGTGCAAGGTGTGACCGGGACTTTTATGGTCCTAGTTATGTCCACATGAGACGACATTCATTTAAAAGCGAGACAGGGCACGTACTTTTGCTAGTTGGAGAAGATGATCAGGGTTGACGTGCTGGAAATGGTTCTGAGGCGCGACTGGAGCAGGGAAAGAAAGGTTGCCCTACCTTTGAGAGGGCCATTGTGGTATGAGAAGTACAGATGTGGGATGTTGATGATTCATTTTCCCGGCCCTTATAACCTCCTTAATTAGTTAGTGGTGGTTGTCTAACACTAATTACATAAGTCTGTTTATGTAACAGATCCACAACTTAGGACTTTTTTTTCAGGCAGGTAGCATGGAAATATCTGTGAGCAACGATCTATCCTACTTTCTTGGGTACATTTCAATTAATCTAACCGTTAAGACAGGCGGGGAATGCCCTCAACAGGGGCATGCAAGGTCTATGGACCAACCATAGACGGAATAAAGTCAATCTGAACGCACCCCTCCCCTCGACTCTACCTATTGTGGCTTCCGAGGAGGCCTCAACTGCATTGGCAAAGGATGATTCGAACGCAGGCGACAATGCGAACCCAACAGAAGATGTTAATACCGCGGATGCATCTGCATTACCTCCCGCTACCCCTCCTGTACCAACGTCGAAGCGCAGGATTCGTCCTCGTGCTGTTGACGGCATCGAAGAACGCAGTAGTAAACGAATGAAGCCTTCGGCTATTGCAAAGGATCATACCCCTCCTACTACACGCCTATCGGACCTTGGAGGCGTCCAGCCTTGTGTGGAGAAGATGCTGGAGCTAGTGGCAATGCCACTTTCCCACCCAGAGGTCTATTTACACACTGGGATACAACCGCCTAGGGGTGTCTTACTGCATGGCCCACCAGGCTGCGGGAAGACATTGCTAGCAAATGCAATAGCTGGGGTAAGCTTTTCTATCATGTAACGAGTCAACACGAGAAAAGCCGACACCTAACATAGGAGCTTGGGTTACCATTCATAAGTGTTTCTGCACCATCTATTGTGTCAGGCATGTCTGGTGAATCGGAGAAGACGCTCCGTGATACATTTGATGAGGCAAAGGTTCGCTATCATGTGTGCTGATGGTCCCATTTCCAATAAAATAACACCCTGATCTATTAGCGTGTCGCTCCCTGTCTCCTTTTCATAGATGAAATCGATGCTATCACCCCAAAACGCGAGAGTGCACAGCGAGAGATGGAACGGCGGATTGTGGCACAGTTTCTGACATGCATGGATGGTAGGTCAAGTCTAGACTTCACATTCTTAAACATTCATATATCATTTACGCATAGATCTATCTTGGGACAAGACTGACAACAAGCCTGTGATCGTGATTGGAGCTACAAACCGACCTGACTCCCTCGATGCGGCTTTGCGTAGAGCTGGGAGGTTTGATCATGAAATCAGTATGGGCGTTCCCGATGACGACGCCCGCGCTCAGTACGACTTTATCAAATTTCGAGTATAGTCGAGTGCCTCACTTTTTCGTATCCAGAATTCTTCGCGTTCTGTGTGCAAAGTTGAGGCTATCAGGCGAATTTGATTTCAAGGCATTGGCAAAAGCTACGCCTGGTTATGTTGGCGCCGATCTTGCTGCTCTCACCGGCGCTGCTGGTGTTATTGCAGTGAAACGAATATTCCAACAACTTTCCGCTGGAACACTATTCCTTCCTGATGATCCACATCCAGTTCCAATGAACGAAGCCGATACGACCATGGATGTTGATAACTGTACCCCTCAGGTTCCTTCAGACGATGGCGGAATCACTCCAGCCAAGCATATTCCTTTCTCATCTATTCCTGATCCTTCAATCGCTTCTTTTCTTCGCGCCCATCCAACGCCTCTTACATCTACCCAACTGTCACCCCTGAACATTATACCCTCGGATTTCGCTGCGGCCCTAGGACAAATTCAGCCATCTTCCACTCGAGAAGGATTTGCAACCGTACCAAATGTCACTTGGGGCGATATCGGCGCTCTGCATGCCATCCGAATGGAGCTTCACATGGCAATCGTACAGCCCATTCGCCGTCCAGAACTATTCCAAAAGCTAGGAGTGGAGGCGCCCTGTGGTGTTCTTTTATGGGGGCCGCCAGGATGCGGGAAAACACTTCTGGCGAAGGCTGTTGCAAACGAAAGTCGCGCAAACTTTATCTCTGTGAAAGGGCCTGAACTGTTGAACAAGGTTGGTAGTTTGGTGACATGGCTGACGTTAGACTTAATGCTGGGTTACTTAGTACGTTGGTGAAAGCGAACGTGCAGTTCGCCAAGTCTTTGCACGCGCTCGGGCTTCGTCTCCATGTGTCATCTTTTTCGACGAGCTTGATGCTCTCGTGCCGCGACGAGATGACAGTCTGGTATGTCCCACGTGTTGTTCAGGATATGTTCGCTATTCACACGTTTTTCAGTCAGAGTCCTCTGCGCGAGTTGTCAATACTCTCTTAACAGAACTAGATGGCCTCGATGCTCGTAAGGCTGTCTACGTCATAGCGGCTACGAACCGTCCAGACATGATCGACCCCGCAATGTGTCGTCCAGGACGACTCGATAAACTACTATATGTCGACCTTCCATCGGCAGAAGAACGAGCAGAAATCGTTCGAACAATGATTCAAACGCGCAACGTCCCGCTAGACGATGACGCCCTCGCTGCCGTCGAGGATCTTGTGCGAACTAGATGCGAGGGGTATAGTGGCGCAGACCTAGCGGCTCTTGTCCGAGAGGCGGCCGTTAGTGCATTGAGACAAAGGATTAATGATCTGGAAGCAGGTCTTGAGATGAGCACAGCGCAGGAAGAGGGTGCAGACGTGAGAGTGGGCGTCAGGGAGTTCGAGCTGGCGCTGGACAACCTTGGACCTAGTGTCAGCGTAGGACAGCGGCGAAGGTATGAGTCGCTCAGATCGAAATTTGCCGGACTCCCTGTAAGGATGAGTAAGGCCGACCTAGCTGACGAAAAATAAGCTACCCGTGATGGGATTCATATAGATGCGTCTTGGGCTTCAATATTTCATGATCGGTCAGAGTTTTAAGGTAGCTATCCGTCAATATAACCAGGTGCTACGTCGCCTCGTGCCAGGTGAAGCCACTCGACATCTATCTAGGTGTAAACCTATGACTTTTACTGGAATCCATGAGATAGGTTGCGACTGGACAACATCAAGTGTGTTAATGGAGCGCTAGAGACGTATTTAAAAATTGAAAATGTAAAGGAAAGGCAGAAGTTTAATTAAATCAAAAGTAACAATTTGCGTCATTAAACGTTGTATGGAAAAAAAATGGGGGCTAATTGCGGTAAAGGTCTTTCGTCTTGAATGTTGAGTGAAGATGGCGTTGCGCTGGGGATGCGACTCAGGTTAAACAATGAGAGATATAAAATGTTGGCATGGTAAAAACTATTAAATCACTAATGGTGCGTGTTACTCTATCCAGAGTTTTTTTGACAAGGTATAAAAAAACTCACCCGCTTTTTAATAACGAGTTCATCCACCAACAGGTTGATTGTTGAGCTTGTCACCCAGTGGTGCAGCGATCAACTGGTTTCAATCGTGGTTCGTAGTGCCGGCCGAACTCTGCCG
>QLPG01050545.1:0-13183 GCA_003314385.1 Gomphus sp. MG54 | reverse complement strand
CCCCTCCTTATTCCAGTTCCGGTGTCTGTGCAATTAGTATGTGTAATTTGCTTACTGATAAATGACACGTCATCATTTTATCCTCTTCCACAAATGATAGTTGATCTGGGTATTTTTCCCAATCGTACTCCCAGGTTTCTTTACCTATGCTGTCACACGACTATATCTAGAATCACGCGCGTCGCAGGCAAGAATCATAGATCTCGAAAGAGCCTACTCTAGCGCCGCACTTCTAGATTCTCTGAGCATACCGGAGAAACACACAACTCACATCGTTTCTGCCGTAATCGATACATCATCCAGCATCCCCTCATCCTCTCCAAAGGGAAAAATATCTCCCCATACTAATCCCCCTTGTCTATCCTCGAAACAAATTTCTCTAGTAGCCTCATTGAACTCGCTGCCGCAATTGCGCAAGCATGTGGCGTTTATAGATGGAATTTTCAACACACATGGTGTGATAGTGTGCCGCGACGTTGAAGATATCAAATTACACAGACGTGGCGAGGGCGTGTTGCGCCACATAGCGGATGTTCTAGTTATTTAGGCTCAGTATGACAGGCGAAAAAATGTATGAGTTTTCCTTGATCTTTCAATATATTGACATAGTCAGATTTCATGGAAAAGTGAATGACTATCTCTTTAATTTGCAGAACGTACATCTCGACTTCGAAAACGATATTTAAAATAATGGACTGACATGGGCTTTTGCAGCCGGACTTGCCTGACGAGATGATGTGTGGCTTACATGGCACTGATCTGGTGAGGATATCTATCACGAGGTGGGGCGGATAATATCAATTTTCCTATACTAAGATGGACCAAGGAACGAGTTGTCACTATTGATGATAATTTAATCGATCTTGCATGAAATAATGGGCAAATACAAACTACCACGAAAACACGGGTGGTATAGCAAGGCAGTTAGAAGAAGCCGCTCATAATTATGCTAGAAACTCCTTTGATATTGGAAAGTGTCGAAGCATATAGAGCTCCATGAGAAACTATTTTATTTCGGTGAAATGTAATTGTAAATAAAATGTTGGACAGTGGAACCGCTGACTGCGCCGGCTTCTCGGCTCGGTATAGGAAGATCCCGCCCAAATTTTTTTCTGTGGGTTACTTCGTACCACGACTCTTATCGTCACCAACATGGACGTGCGTCACCCAAATTATCCTGCATTATAGCTTTTAACACACTCATCTCTCAGCCCACGTTCGTACAAAATCTACACAATCTCTTGTTGCAGACGACCGCGCCAGATACGAACATTATCAAGGCTGTACGATGTCTTCCTTCTGGTGTCCCTTGCCACTGTTCATGATTATTACTATTCTCCTAGGCAACTGCCAGCTTGAGCAAGGAATACTACAAGAAT
The DNA here is from genome assembly GCA_003314385.1 of Gomphus sp. MG54. Taxonomy (NCBI): domain Eukaryota; kingdom Fungi; phylum Basidiomycota; class Agaricomycetes; order Gomphales; family Gomphaceae; genus Gomphus; species Gomphus sp. MG54. The sequence goes on along the minus strand of QLPG01050545.1, from coordinate 11,804 downwards.
CCCTTATGCATCCCAGCCTTGTTTGAGATAATCGCTACCTCACCTGAAACAACCGTACGCACAACTCGCGTCGAGAGGACACTGCTTGATTTTCTTGATAGATCCGACAACTAGCTGCCGTTGAGCTACGAAAACGAACGACAAAGGCTAGTGGTACACTCTGGGAGGCGGTTCCTCAAGACACCCGGGAGACCATCAAATCTAAGATCCTTGAAGTTACTTTTAGCGAACAGAAGTGTGTCATGACATTTTTCAAACTCTTCACAGAGCGGTGGCTCACAATCATTATAGCCCACTTGTACGACATGCGACGGCACGCGTCGTTGCTGCCATCGCCGAGATCGAGATTCCTTTAGGGCAATGGTCGGATTTATTTCCGGCTCTCATTCAAGCCTCTACTTCCGATGTCGTCGCTCAGCGTGAGACCGGAGCATTTACTCTGTGTACGATCCTAGAAAAGACTGGATTGGAGTTGGGCAGCCAAATGCCTGACTTTTTCAAGCTCTTTACGCGCCTTGCCCACGATAACGAGTCTTTGGAGGTTAGAGTGACAGCTGTTAGGTTAGTGGATAACATATGTATTGTTTTTTTTCTCATGTGCCTTACAGAGCCCTTGGTGCATTCGCCGAGTACATAGATGTGGATGAGAAAAACGCGATTGTACGTCAGAGTTTATTTCTCATAACAATGTACCCTAATCTTCGTTGCAGCGACAATATCAAGAGATCTTGCCTAGTATGATGACCGTTCTTGGTCAGATTATAGAGGCGGGCAACGAGACTAGTGCACGCCAGATTTTCGATGTCTTTGACACACTCTTGATTACTGTCAGTTTTATATTATCCTGCAAGGGACAACCCTGACTCTGTACTCAGGAAACTCCCCTGCTTTCGAAGCATGTTCCGCAGCTCGTCCACTTTTTGCTGCAGTATGCTGGAAACAAAGGAGTGTTGGAGGACATCCGTAACATGATTCTCAATGCTCTTAACTGGACCGTCAAATAGTGCGTTGTGCATTTTTCTATCATTACATCCGTTCACATCAATGCTGTCGTAGCAAACGGTCCAAGATTCAGAGCAACAACCTTGCTGCTCCTATGCTCGAAGGTCTCCTCCCAATTGTCGCTGAGCCCATCCCTGAAGATCCTGATGAAGAATCGCCCTCTCGCGTGAGTCTCATCCGAGTCTCCGCAGATAGTTTCCATTTTCTGATAAAGGTGTTAGAACGCCCTCCGCGTAATCGACGTTCTCGCGCTCAGTTTGCCCGCGTCGCAAGTTTTCCCGCCTGTCCGAAACCTCATTTACAACTTCATGTTATCAACCGACCCTAGTCACCGCCGTGCTGCCCTGATGATGCTTGGTACATGTGTGGAGGGCATCGCCGAGTTCCTCACGCAACACATGTCTGATGTGTGGCAGATTATCGACCGTGGGCTGACAGACCCGGATTCTGAAGTTCGCAAAGCGGCATGTTCTGCCGTTGGATGTCTCTGTGAACATTGTGAGGATGAGTGCGCTGGACGCCATGCAGTATTGATGCCCACCATCCTAAACCTCCTGAGTGACCCCGCGACCCAAAAGTACGCTTGCATTGCCCTCGACTCGATGCTCGAGATTCTTCCGAACGATGTCGAGCCGTATTTGAACCCGATTATGGAGCGCCTCGTTGCACTTCTCGACACAGTTCCGATCGAAATCAAATCTGTTATCATGGGGGCGATCGGTAGCGCTGCCCATTCTTCCAAGGAACGCTTTTTGCCGTACTTCCAGACAACTATCTCCAAAGTGCAACAGTTCCTTACATTGGAGAATACGCCCGAGACGATCGAGCTCAAGGGCATCACCATGGATTCTATTGGAACATTCGCCCAAGCCGTTGGCAAAGATGTTTTCCAGCCTTACTTTTCAGACCTCATGAAGCAGGCCTTTTTATTCATTGGGTCAGGGGACGCGCGTCTCTCTGAGTGCAGCTTCATCATCTTTGAAGTGCTCTCTGATGTATTTGGGGAAGACTTTGCACCGTACCTACCTACCGTGGTTCCCGCGATTATCAGCAGCTTACAACAAGCTGAACACGGCATAGATGATACGAAGTGTGAGTCATAATTATGTCGACATTGGCTTAATTCTCAACTGTGGGATCTCATCAGTTAGTAATGGGGATGTATCAAGTCTTGCAACTGGCGAGTCTTCCTCTAGTGCTATTCCCATCACCGACGACGATGCCGAGGAGGAAGTTGACCTGGATGACCTTTTGAAGACGAGTACAGCCATCTGCATCGAGAAGCAAAATTCTGCCAGCGCAATTGGGTCTATTTTCATTGCCACGAAGCGCCATTTCCTTCCATACGTAGAGCAGGCAACGCTTGAACTGCTCAACATGTTAGACCACTACAGCGACGGCGTGCGCAAGTCGGCGTTTGATTCATTGTTCGCAATCATCCAAGTCTTCTACCAGCTTTCAGAACCCACAGAGTGGGTGGCTGGGTTACCTGCTGTGAGTATTCAGTCATCAGATTCGGTTCTAGTGTTGGTAGGATTATTTACATCGGGCTTGACTGTTATAGCGGGTACCGCTCCACCAGAACGTTCGTGACCTGGTCAACCACATTCTTCCGAAGATAATCGAGACATTTGCCGAAGACGACGAGAAGTGAGTAAACCATTCATTGTTGTATTTGTGGGCACATCGTTCCTACTTTAATGTGATGTGAAATTCTCGTAAACTCAGCTCACTTCGACGTCCAAGGACGTGTGAGACAAATGCGATACTTCTTTTCTGACTAATGCTTATCTCCTGACCTGAACTCGAATTAATCCTTTTCTTTTTTTATCAGAACTTCGGTCTCTACTCTGTTTGTTGATCTTGCCGAGACTATCAACGAGGTTGGTCCAGCTTTCGTGGAAAGCCGTAAGTGTTAACCTGTTCTGACATGTTTAAACGATACTAAGGGGTCGCAGATGTCAAGGAAATCTTCGAGATGGTTGGTCAGGTTCTAGAACAAAAGGCTGTATGCCAGATGGATCCCGACCAAGAGGAGAATGAGGAACTTCCGGAAGATCAGGCAGAAGAAGATTCCATGCTGATTTCGGCGGCATCGGATGTTGTATCAGCTTTGGCGAATGCACTTGGTGAACAATTCACGGAGCCGTTCAAGACCTTCTTCCCTTTGATCACCAAGTATTATGTAAGCGACTCTGCCACATCACGAATCTTCTCCTAACATATGTCTTCATAGGGTAAAGCCCGTTCCACAAGCGATAGAACCTCGTCGGTTGGGTGCATAGGAGAGATCATTGGCGGCATGAAGAGCGCAATTACACCATTCACCGAAGTGAAAATTCTATATCTTGTTGCATGACAATGGCTTACCTCTTGTCGCTAGCCGATTCTTCAGTTGCTGTTCACTTCTCTTGGAGATGCTGATCTCCAAGTCCGAAGCAACAGTGCTTATTCCTCGGGCATGTTGATCGAGAATTCCGATGCGGATCTTTCATCACAATACATGCACCTCCTCGCCACCCTGAGACCCTTATTCGAAGTCCCTGAAGGCGCGCCATCGGTACATGGAAACGCCCGGGACAATGCCACTGGCGCCGTCGCACGTATGATATGCAAAAACATAGAGGCAGTGCCCTTAGATCAGGTTTGTATCAACCAACTTTCTTCGTCGACCTCCGCTGATGCCGACTTGCTTCTCAATCTTACCTCTGTAGGTGCTTCCCACCTTCATGTCTGCACTGCCCCTCAAAAACGACTATCTTGAAAATCGCCCGGTGTTCCGTGCGGTGTTCCATCTCGTCCAATCGAAACCCGGCGCGCTTGGTCCATACATTGACCAACTGCTTTCTGTGTTTAGTTACGTGCTCAATCCGGATGGCCCTGACCAGCTTGGTGACGAGACCCGCCGAGGCGTGCTGGACTTGGTAGTCATGTTCAACTCACAAGCCCCTGACAAGGTACAGGCTGCTGGGCTGGGCATATACCTTCCGTCAGCGTGATGGGCCAAGAAGTCTGCGTCTCGACTTTGAATTAGATTTGTCCCCTTTTACGACCTCGCATACTTTACCGATCGTCCAATTCATATTTTCGCCCATTCATTTTTTTCTTTTCTTTTTGCTCTAGTTGGGTCATGATCACGAAAAAAATACTAATACGATCTTTCTCGAATTTATCTATACCTTCTGTCGCTTTTACAGTGGAATTCTTTTGCTGTAGACGCAGAATTTGCATGGTTGAACTGTGGTCGTTATCGCATGATTTGGACGATAATAATTCTATTCGAGTTTAATATAAAGGAGTTTAGCAATGGGGTTCGTGCTCTGGCAGCATTCTATTCCAGATAAAGCAAAGTCACATACTTTGGTAGCTAGCTAGAACGTTCGAATTTGTAAGAGAATCATATCTACATAAAATTTAAGATGATCCATACCTTGTGCCCTGTCCGCCAAAGCTCGGGCTACTCAGGCTCCCAATGATTGCCCGAGTCAAATCATGGGCACACGTCCGGAATCAGGATTTGTGCAAACCGCTTCAAACTGATATCACCGTAGGAGGGTCTTCAAGAGAATTACATGGCTATACCGTTTTTGTGCAGATTGGTTTTACCTTGGTTGGCTGGTGCAAAAGAAACTTTGGGGTGGTAAAAGCAATCCTGTGTCTTACGCGTTGGTCGGACTGGTGTCGCATCCTGTACTGGGAAGAAGAACGTGGAGATCGAATGCAAGTATAGGTGCTTAGAGAATTTCTCATGGATGCCTGGTATTGTATTTTCTTCCAACGTTACAAGCTGCTCTTTTCGGACAAGGCGCGTTTATGAAACAAGGGACGAAGTTATCTCGGAACTGGAAGCTTTCACTTAGGCTGGTCTTTGGTAGAGATTGAGCCTGTTGTAAACCAAGGAAGAGATGAAAAAGCTACTGGGATATGAAAAGAAAATCACTTTCTGTTTTCTTTTTCTTTTTCTTGCTTCGAGCATGGTTATAAAGTTCACTGAGTAGTATTTCTTAATGTCTCTTCGGGTCAGCTGTTCTTCAAAGAGTCTTGTTTAGGGCTGCATTATCTATGACAAAGACGATCAATGAATCCTAGAACAGAAAAAATGATGCCCACCACGTAAGCGCAGGAATTTGTCCGCGTAATGGACGTGCCTCTTACGAATAGGTATAGCATGAATCCCTGGTGGCAACTCCGAGGTGATCTTAAAGCTTTTGAAATCATCGTCTGCCGCCTCGTCCCTCAACTAAAGGATTAGATTGAATTGGTGGAATCGACTACTTGGAATCAGCCCCAAGTTGCTGAAAGAAAAAGGAAGGGTGGCGGTGGTTGAGCTATTCAAAGTCAAGGCAACGGACAACACAGAGAAAAGTCGGACAGTCGGCCAGTCGAACACAGCCCCTCCCTCGTTCACACGATGGCATGTGACACCGTCTTACATCAACCTGTGTGACGCAAGACCGATGCATGATCATTGGAGATGTCTCTGGGAGGAACCATAATCGATGATGTCTATGGCGAGAAATCAAGCACTGGAATATGAAAAAATAAAAATAAAAAATAGACAACTGGAGGGAAGCTCGTTTCGTGAGGATCTGTAGAACATACGCAAGCTTACATAATTTATCCCAGGATCCCAACCAGCGATACGGGACTGGTACGCTTGCTGTCCTCTAAACCAACCCCATGGATCTGGAATGCTCCAATACCCTCTACTTCTCATTAAACATTTTGGCTGCTCACATGAGAGTTTGTTCACCAAGTCACTCCGATTGAATATTATACCCATGCTACCTGACAATTTGGCTTCGCATCGGCTCAATATTTAAACGAACTTGGGACAAGAAAAACAATCTTGAGTTGGCCGTGTTTTTGATCGGACTGATCCCACACCGAGAAGTAGGACAGAACCGGAAACTGAGTAGTTCCTTGATAGGTATTAGGTATGCCTCCCCACGCCGTTCTCTTCTGACAAAAAAACAAGTGTGTAAATCGTCATGTTCTGATTCACACCTTACGTACCTTGTGTCCTAACACCGGTCCCGCTACTGGTGACGATACTGGGACAGTGCCTCCAAACGACGCCGTTGCATAGGTTCTATGTGTTGTTTCGGTTCTCCCGAGACCGCGGGACTGGTACATGCCAGGAACTTAAAGGCTCCGTTTTTATGGTTTCGTCCACCAATTCCATGGATATGGACCGAGTCTCATCCCATGTTCCCTACATATTGATCATATGTTTAATACATGTTTCGAACGCAAACAGAAAACATACTTCACCGAGGAAGGTAATGATTGTACTGAGTCTATCACAGATAATTGACCCATCCAAATTCACTCGGGGAAAGCAAAACCACTTTTGTTCGAGGTCGTGCTTTTGATCAGACTGATCCCACACCGTCCACCGGGAAGATGGAACGGAACGCGGATATTGAAGAATCCTCGCATATTAATGCAATTTTCTCCTCATGGATCTCATATTCTCTATGCGTCCTACTCCCGCAAGACGAGTCTGTCAACCGTCTCGTACTCATGTCAAGCTTATGGTGGAACTCACATTGTCCTGTGCGTCAGCGGGACTAGGCCAGCCCAGAGATACTGTAATACAAAGGTAGGGGTATATATTAGAGAGGGTGGTGGAATGTTATGGTACATCCATCTCAGTCCCTCATGTCTACTGTCGTTCCTGTTGAAAATATCCTTGTATGTGGGCTTGGAATACGCTGAAGGAAGAATACTCGACAAGAGCTGGGATGAGTTGGACAGCTAACCAATCATCTCTACAGCACATGGGGGGTTGCAGCAAGTTCCTAGTTTGCATGGAGACTGTGCCTCCTTGGAGCCACGGTGATTGTGAGATGTAAGAGTCAGTGCCTTTGCACCATGTTTGGCTGTCCCATACCCACCTGCCGTGCACTGAGCAGATTTTTTGGTTCGCACGGTGCTTATCCTATGCTTCTCTCTTCAGTGATTCCGAAACTCGGTGCTTGATGTTAAAGTATCTGCTTTGTAAAACGTCGTACTAAGATTGGGTCCGTCCCCCGGGATGTTGTAGATTGATTGGCAGTTGTTCTCAGTCTCTCCTCGAGGGTAATTACGACCAACAGATGCAAGTCATGTAGATATTTTGAGGATGGCTTGACGCACTGCCTTTATGTGGCATCAGCTATTATGGACTTTTATAGTCATCCATCACAAGATGGGAGCTCTTGAAAGTTGAAACAGCCGGTGAATGTTATCTGAAACTGTTGACCTACTATTATGGAAGAGTGGGTGACTTTCTCGGTCACCTCGAACGTTATTATTTGTCCTACATGTGAGGGGTGTCGTATTTTGTTGACAAAGTTGAAGGTAGCGTATCGGCTAACTTGTATTGTCTTAACCAGTCTGATCTCGCCCAACGACTTAGTTCCTATCCTTGCCAGGAGGCGATACGGATCCGACCGAGTGGTTATACCAAAGCGTGGGATCTGAAAGTTCGTCCCACACGGTTCCACACCAATGGCAACGATCCGATGGCTCAGTGCCCACATCCGGAGCACGCATTATTCTCATCCTCGGAGGCCTTCGTGTGTAAAAACAACTAAAAATACCATACATAAGGTTGTGCCGGTCCTCCCGTGTCCGGAGGACTGGTAATTGAAGGCTCCAGATTTAGTGTTTCGTCCCCTACCCAGTTCCATGGCTGTGGAGAGCACTCGTAATCGAGGCCTTGACTGCTCATCTTTGCAAAAGGCATCTTTCTAGCTAACACGCGAAAAAGAGACTCACTTCACAGGTTCCCCCGTTTGAACGAGTAACCATACAGCACAGGTTTATTTATTTCGTCAATATAAAAAAAAAGATGGCAAAATAAAATTTTGGTGTGTTGTACTTTCATCAGACTGATCTCACACTATAAATTAAGTACTAGCTTCGGAGCCGAGGAACTTTGGCATAGCCATGCTACATTGCCTCCTGCTACATGTCAAGTAACTGCCGTTCTTTTTACCTCCTCTGCGATTGGACTCGTCTTCACGAGTTCCCGGGCGCTGACGGGTCGAGGGGCCATTTACGAGAGTAATTCAAACCAATTATTTCTCCCTGGATTGGCCATTCGCCAGTCTCCTTCCTGACTCTTTCAGGCACAGTTGACATGAGGTAGCAACTGTATTCCCTCCATTCGCCCATTCAATCCCGGAGAGCGACGGATTGAGCGTTAACAACAAGATGAATTGCACCAATTAATTGTCATCCAATTCGCCTCACTTCCCATCGTTTCCTCACGAACATATAAAATCAGTCCAACCATGCCCCCTCCCCTCAGCAAACATCGAGTTGCCCTCAGGTGTTACTAGCTACCGTTTCAGCTACAGACAACTTCAATGGCCTTCAAGTCTCTCCTCGCTCTAGTTTCCCTCGTCGCGGCCGTTTACGCCGCACCCCAGACCGCGTCAACATCTGGTGGAGTTGTTTGTCCTGATGGCAACGTCGCCCAAAATGCTGCGTGCTGCCCTTTGTTTTCCCTTCGTGACGACCTCCAAAAGAACTTGTATGTTAATCATAGTGTAGCCACCTCTCTATTAACATTGCTCCAGGTTCCTCAACGAGTGCGGTGAAACCGTCCACGAAGCTCTTCGTCTTTCATTCCGTGAGTTTTCTGTTGTGTTTTGAATTGTCAGGACAATATTCACCACACTCTGCACCATAGACGATGCCATTGCATTCTCTACAACCCTAAAGGCTCAGGGACTTCCTTCAGGTGGAGGTGCCGACGGTTCTCCGATCATCTTCCCGAACGTGGAACCCTTGTTCCACGCCAACCTCGGTATTTCTGACGGGGTTGATGCACTCACTCCTTTCCTCGTCACGCACAACCAAATATCCGCCGGAGACCTCATCCAATTTGCCGCTGCAGTCGCCATCACCAACTGCCCCGGTGCTCCTCGATTAGAATTCTTGCTCGGTCGTCCGAATGCAACTGCTCCTGCCCCAGATGGTTTGATCCCTGAGCCTCAGGACTCTCTCGACAAGATTTTTGCCCGCATGGCAGACGGAGGAGACTTCTCCCCCACAGAAACCGTCGAGTTGCTTGTGTCCCACACCATTGCAAGATCCGACCACGTCGTCCCTGGCTTTGAAACCGTTCCTTTCGACACTACTCCATTCACCTTTGACACTCAAATATTCTTGGAAGTTCTTCTCAAAGGTGTAGGATTACCCGGAAATTCCAGCACCACCATCAGCGCTGGTTAGTTCTTATACTCTTCAACCGCTTCACTGCGACTCAAAAATTTGAATTCTAGGTGAGGAACTGTCGCCCCTTCCATTGGGCACAGATGGTGCGCCCGGTGAATTGCGTCTCCAGTCCGATTTCGCCCTCGCTCGTGACCCCCGTACTGCTTGCACATGGCAGAGCTTCGTCAACGAGCAAGAGCTTATGTCCAACTCCTTCAAGAGAGTTATGGCTAAAATGGCAGTGATCGGCAACAACCGCGGTGCATTGATCGATTGCTCGGCTGTCATTCCCGAACCTGTCCCCGCCTCCGGCAAGCCCGCGACGTACGCGAATTCCCTGTGATTGTAACCAGATATTGACTGACGATAATACAGTTTCCCCGCCACGAAGACCTTTGCAGACATTGAGCAAGCATGTGATTCGCCCTTCCCCAGCCTTGCGACCGACCCTGGAGCACAAGAGACCATCATCCCGTAAGTGATTCCAATATTAAGATGTATCCGACACTCACAGCGTATATACAGCCATTGCCCCTTGAACCAGGCTACTTGCTGATTGCGAAATTCACCTCATATTTAATTGCAATCAGAGTTGTTTCGCGTTAGGTTTTTATATATCTTTTTTCATCAAACCATTCACAGTGTATATAGCTTTGTGGATATATATGTATATACACGTCTTTCCAGCATTCTAACCGGATGCCGAAACTGCTGTATATGACACAAAATTCTTCTTTCACAAAGCGGTTGTCTGGGAAAGATTTGCATTACACTCTGCAACCTCCTATCAAGTTGATCAGCACCAGCCTGATGAACAAGTGCAGTGATTCGTTCCATGTTGCAGCCAGACTTCTATTGGACCCGATCTATTGAAAGCAACGAATCAAAAACCCTATCTTTGAAACACTAGAAAAGATGAATCCAAATGTTATTTTAAAAAGATCAGACACTGTGTCATTGATGGTCGTTGATAGATTGGTGTTCACAGGGTGGCTGCCACATTCACAGCTCAGGAGTCAGACGATGATTGCATCTATAAGAGAACAGGATTATTTATTAAAATTTCTCCTCTATATCACTGCTTTGCTTCAGTCAATCAGTGTGTTTCAGGGAGGAACGAATAAGGTATCAACACAGGTTCATGCCGCAGGCACCTTATGGAAATTATAACAAGTTTACAGTAAATGCCAATGCCAGATACTTTTCAGCCTTACATATAAAATGCATATTTTGGCAATGCATTAGATACGCTGCTTTATATATTCTATCATTTCTACCCGTTCCTCCTTTGAGCTCCAGCATGTGACAAATCACACTAAGAGCTGTATATTATGTAATCAGCTTAGCCGTCCAACAGTCCTCGATCTCGCTTTCGTTCTCTCTAACGAATCATATGAGCTTCAGGCTCGGACATAGGCTCCTCCCAAAGGTCGGGTCGTACTCCTTGCCTCACAATATTCGCACTCGCACTCTGTTCACCAAGGGACCAAACACTGTGCGGAATGTGCTCTCGGGAACAGCGCTAATTACTGGAACCGCGCTTTTCTTAGTCTATTACTTCGACTCTCGGTCTGCATTACATCGCTATGTCCTTACACCCATTCTCCGGAACAGCCTAGACGCGGAGACTTCCCATAAGGCTGCTGTCCAAATTTTGAGAAGTGGTTGGGGCCCGAAGGACAAAGGCATTGATGACCCGTGTCTTGCCGTTGAGGTATGCCTATAATTTTATTCTCCGTTTCCCTTTTTTGATGCGAAATGTTTTAAGTTATGGGGAGAACGTCTCTCTAATCCAGTTGGACTTGCTGCAGGTTTTGACAAGGATGGTGAGGCAATCGACGGCCTGTTCGACCTTGGCTTTGGTTGGGTTGAGGTCGGAAGCGTGACTCCAAAACCTCAGGTACGTGATCTTATATTTGTTAAAGTTATGTAATCTCACTTGGAAAAGTTAAGCCAGGAAATCCCAAGCCACGGGTCTTTCATCTTCCGGAAGACAGTGCACTCATTAATCGCTACGGGTTTCCTTCAAAAGGCCATACGTTTCTCGTTTCTCGACTTCGTGCGCGCGCACCTTCATCAGAACAGTCACACTTTCTCTCCGTCAATCTCGGGAAGAATAAGTCATCCCCAACTGATTCCATAGATGATTATCTGGTTGGAATACGTACGTTTGCACCATTGGTTCCCGTTTTGGTCATCAATGTCTCGTCTCCCAATACCCCTGGGTTGCGGGCTTTGCAAGGACGAGGGCTGCTTGAAGAGTTGTTACAAGGTGCAACAAAAGAACGTGATGCCATTGCCGAGACGACGGGCAAGAAGACCCGCCTTGTTCTGAAAATCGCTCCGGATCTGGATGGGAATGCAATTCGAGAATTGGCAGAAGTGGTGAGGGAAAGTGGTGTGGATGGCGTCATCGTGAGCAACACGACAATCGCAAGACCTGATTCGCTGGTATCTCGTACGTCTTATACCTACCCTATATAAGCCCACTAACCATATTTTAATAACAGAGGAGAAAGGAGAAATTGGTGGGCTATCAGGAAAACCTCTAAAGCCGCATTCGTTGCGTACATTGTCCCTTTTACGTTCTA
>QLPG01050539.1:0-10989 GCA_003314385.1 Gomphus sp. MG54 | reverse complement strand
ATTTCCTGGGCACATAAGGAAAGATCAGTCATAGAACTATGCCATCATGATAGTGTTGCTCGGGGCTGTTCCTATGATCATCTAGGCACGTATCGACTCCATGATGTGAGTGATAGGGTGCCTTGAAGTTTCGTCATCCATACCATACCATAGTGTTACTCATCCTAGAGAAGATGATTAAGTTGATAATGGAGCGAGAAGTTTTTCTATACGAACATCGGTGTGATACCGTCGAAGAAGATATGATTAACTTTAAAAACCACAAGACACGCAAAGCTGTCAAACGTGATGTCTTTTAATAGAGAAAATTCAGACGTACAAGGTCTGGGCGAACAGAAAAAAATATAACATGACATTGTCTTACACATGACAGTCTTGTTGTACACCAGCGTTGCATTGAAACTACCTTGAACCATTCCGTGATTAGAGGTCCCATGCGAGAAATTGTACCATTTGATGATGATAATGTTCCTCAGTGCTGTTCCTATGATGTACTCAGACCTGCATATGCGAATACAGGGATATAGTGACCAAAGTAGAGACTTTGAATATATCAATATGAAATGGTAAATGGTCTTTTTCAAGTCAGTTTGCCTCCCATCCGACATGCACTTATCAGTCACTCTAGAGCTAGAATTTCTCAATAGGCACTTCCCTAAATCACCACATAGCAGTTCCAAGGATGGAAAAAGATACTGAAATCGATGAGACATTGAATGTTCAACCTTTGATCCGATGCCTATTTCATACAGAATTTGGGTGGAAAAAAAAGGTTGAACCATGTTATCCCGTCGCAGTGAAGCAATGAATGTGTTCTTATCTACGGCTCTCTCCGTCTAAACCAGGTCATATAGACATCCACTTCCATATCACGGCTCCGGTCGCTCATCTCATCGCTTCAAAAGGGCCTCAATTTCGATTCCCAAGATCCAAGAGTACATACAAGTTGCGCAGGTTCAATTTCTTCGTCATTGTCCCGGTGGTTCTTAGCACCATTGTGATTCGTCGACAGTTTTGTGTCTTTCAAGAAAGACTCGTGGAAGAAGAATACTTTGGCTAATATGTTGGACAGGGGAAACTATTCATTTCTGGGGTTCAAGCACAAAAGACGCATAGTTTATTAGTGATGTGTGCATAGCTCAGACCTGCATAGAAGCACCAGATAAATGTCGGCAAGAAGGTATTGGCAATGTCAATTGGCAATCATTCCCTTTTTGGTTGTATATCCAGAACTAGATAAAAAGCCGTAGTAAACAGCCACTTTGTGCATTTCTAAGAAGACAAATGTTGTCCTAGGTGGGGAAAAGGCCGCCAAAGGCTAGTAGAATTCTCAATAGTTAAGAGGATTACAGGGGTGTCTGGTCGAATGCTGACCACCAATCTTCCGGGAAGACTTATGGTTGGCCAAGGAAATACCTGCAATACGAATAATTGGCGCATTTACATGCAGGTGTTTCGTGTCATCAGTCTGGGAGGACCTAAGCTGAATAAGATTCAGGGATATCGGGAGCACTGTAGCACCAAAAGATTATCTCGTATGATCACGTGACGTAAATGCTCACGCCACAAAGCCGGAATTCAAACATCAAGCCACATCGCCACATCATCAACTCTTGGCATGATTCCCACAGCCCTTTTTGATTTACTAATCAGTCTACCTGTCAATCACATAAATATTCATATCCACGGCACGGCTCTAGTCGTTTTAGATCATGTTTACTACTTATAGTCTCCGGGTCCAAATGATTTACCTCCCCTTGCTTTCACATCCACAACGTCATACTGAGGCGCTGCACTCCAACATCGGTTCAAGAAACACAGATTTTGCCTCCCCCTGTATCCATAAACAAGAACAATTTCGCTGATTTTTTGGCTCGTTCTTATCTAGACATGGGAAGAATTACCCTTTTTACATTGGCTTGGCTGAGAAACCTTGAAGATTCGGAGACACCCTAAAGTCTTGGAACCTACGCGAGGATATGACTTATCCTTACTCATCAATAACATCATGACACTGTTTCCAGAAACCATGCGATGATCCACTCGGAACTCGGATTGATCTAATAAAAGCTAGCTTCGTGTGACCAGCTTGACCGTGCAGTTGAGAACTTCCTCAAAATTAGCCGGGCTTTAAAAATTGAGCTTACTACATAAGACGCAACGCAACACGTAAAACGAACTGCGAATGTATATTGTCAAACCTCTGCGGTCTACAAGGAGGTGGTTAGTTGTGTTACCTGTCTGAAATCTCATATTTGAAGGCACGGTCTTCTCTTTAGCATGAGCAAAGAATGGAACCTGGGTCAAGACAATATACAAACTTTGAAGGCAGCCTATAGGTCAATTGCCAGTACCTCACTCAGCATGTGAATACTGTTCTGCTGCTTGTATCGCCCACGCTCCGTTACTGGAACCATGAGTCGTATTTGTGTTAGTCTCTCGTACTCCGAACTGACCATCTTTGTAACTTACCCAATCTGTAGATCACTTCGTGGTGAAGAATCCTCAAGAGAAGTAAGAGATAGAGCTCCCCCAAGGTAGAACTTGACTGCTTCATATATGCTCTCAAGGCTGCAAAGAACCTCAACACTGACCGCTAAATGAACGACTGTATATTTATTTACCCTTCATCTCCACGAGGTCTACAATGTTCCTTGTAGTATCCAGGACGTGCCACTGCAGGTTCAACTCTATTTACGCAATTTCCAAGATCTAAGGTTACTTACATCATGTGGTGCAAGTTGGTCTCCTTGCTCATCGTTCCCCTCGTTCACAGAAGCATCGGAATTCGTCCATGGTGTTGAGTACCCCATAAAATCCTCGTGTAAGAATAGAGTCGATGAGACCGCGTGGTATTTTAAACTCTACTATCGGCTCTTCGACATGGATATCATCTAGACATGGTGTCCTTTCTTGTCCCTTTCCTTTTAATGAACATAATCCCACGTGACCTCCGCAGTGTAGTATAAATGAATGTAACTCTTCAGTCGTTGAAAAAGCGGAATTTACCACCGTCCCTCAACAATCGGAACAAATAAAATGATTTTTTCCCCCTCAAATCAATTACACTAATGGGTCAGCTGTGCGGTGGACATTCATTAAATCTAACCACAGGCAGATATAGTCAAGTATTGCAATTTATAAAAGGATTTATCTGGCATGGGTTCGTTGGATGTGAGCAATTAGCCACGTTTTCCATTGATAGCCTTGAAAGTAAGGCCCAGGGTTACAAACATGAGTAGCTTGGCCATGAATTCAATCATAATTGAAATACTCTATAGCTATACATGCAAATAATAAATTGGACAACCAAAGGCTGGTTGTCGGATAACATGCTCGCGAGGCCAAGAATGTCGATAATCATATCAATTCTAATAATACTTGCGATCAAACAATACTCTCATCCCCAAAGTCTCCGGCGGATTTTACAAGCAAGTTAATAAACTGACATTCTCAGGATGAAAGTAACATGTGATTACACACCCGAATATACTTCGGAACTTGAGCCTTATCAGTCAAGTATCATGCCCTCACGACAATCATCAGTGGTTCAATGCATATGGTATATTAGTCTTCCCTCTGCGACAATATATCTCTCCATGGTGGAAGCTTGGAATGATTTACAACGTCTCAAAGCGCGACAGCTCTGTCTATCATGACAGTCGAGCATGCTACCATGAATCTAAACATACATAGCCTTGGTTTAAATGACGCACGATGTTGAAACGTAGCACTGGGTGTGAGAGGACAAGTTGACAGGTGAATTCGAGTTATATTATTCACCCAACAATTGCACTATATTCATAGAACCCGCTGACAAAATTTATGTTGTTAAAGAATTATAGGTTAGATAAAGGTTAGAAAGTAAACCGCACCATCATCAGAATGACCGCCGGTCTATGCACACGTCGACCGGGTAGCTATTGACGTGAAAAAGGACTTTAGATTAGTGGATTCTACAAATTTAGTAAATGCTTAGGGAGTTATGTTTTTTTTGAAAATTGTCGTTGTCATCGCATTACAGAAACAAGGGACAAGGGAGTAATTGGCTTGTCCTGTACAGATTGGTTACACTATAACATAATAAACACGGTTGAAAGACTTCAAGTTGCCATCCATCTAATCAGACTATCGCCTACGTTACCAATTCTTATTTGAAGCATGTCATCAACTCGGATATTCGAACCGGTTTACCCAAGTCCTCTGAGCTCCCTCACATGGAAAAACCAATGTTATCTTCTTCCCTTGGAAAGAGTGGCCAGCCTAGAAATGAGTTCAAGAATCAAAAGTTTTGATTTGCATGCACGTTGCCTCTACTGTCGCAATATAGTCAAAGTTTCCTTCCTCTCCGCAACATCGAATGCACTTGGATGGGGCCCTTTTTATCATCTTGTAAGCCTTGAACTTAAGCGAACATCGGACGCTTATTTGTTAAGTCTTAAACCGGTAGTTAATATCACTTGTAGATTAGTCTTACATAAGGCAAGGCCCCAAAGTGAACATCAGACGCTTATTTTTTTAGGCTTAAATCTTAAGCGGACACCCTGATGAACATGTCGGATTGCTTTCCAAACAGGAAGCCCCCACTACTACACCAACGTCTCCCAGCCTCCCAGCATGTATCACCTCCTTCAAAGCAAACCGAAAGCCAAAAAAAAGACATCGCACGCTTATTATTTCAGCCAATTATTTCAGCCGGGACGCTTATTTTTTCAACCGGGACGCTTATTTTTTCAACCAGGACGCTTATTTTTTCAACCGACGCCTATTATTTCAACCGACGCTTATTATTTCAGCCTTAAACTTTAAGCGAACACAATCAAGAAAAAGTCAGCAAAAGTCGAAAAAAACAAACATTTTGTATCTATTCGTTAGATATAAAGGTATTCTCGAGTCTGTCATGCATGGTGAGGGGGTTTCTTGAAATTTCAGTGACGCTGATCAAGAACCGAGGAAACAATAATCGCTTAAGATTTTAGGCTTAAAAAATAAGCGTCCATTTCAAATAAGCGTCCATTTTGAGCGGGGCGCTAGGCTTACGCCAGTTTCAGTACGTAAGTCGCCCGCCTAATATGCTTCCGTTCAATATTCCCACGGAATAGAGTTCAAGGCCATGTATTACATAACCATGAGTTGAGTACGGCGCTCTCCATAGCTGCAAGCCGATCGATGGAAAGTCTTACGCACGAATATGTAGCTGAAGAAAAGAGTTCTGAATCAGATGAAGACCTACTTACTTTGCGATCTTCGACACTCGCTGCTCTCACCTCATTTTTCGACGAACAGGCGGCAGAATCTGAAACGATCATTTCTCTCTCTAGACAGTTTGGCATTCCAGATTTGTTCAACTTGCAACAAGGCCAGGATTTTGAATCTCACTCTGAACTTGGGCACTCTACCTCGAAGCTGCCTAAAGACCAGACGAACTCTAACCACCCGGTTGATGAAACACAAGACATTGGTAATCCTTCAGTAATACAGTCTCAGAGTGTCCCTGTTGCAAAGTTTAAGAAGGTTTTCAAGTTAGTCCCAACACTATGATCCCATATTCCCGATTACTGCCGCCATCTTTCTTTTTTTTTTCATCTTCTAACTACTGTAATCCTTGCTCCCAGAGAGAACTGGCAACTCAGCCAATTTTGGTACACTCAAGGTCTATCATTTGGATAATATAACATAGTATCACCTTCCTGAATTACATTTAGATACCGCAGAGAGGCTAGCCCAAGCTCTGCAACAAATTTGTACCAGAAATGCTCATGTGACCTTTATGTGTTGTCCTACAGGCTACGTAGCCTTCAAGGTAGGGACCTGCGTCACAGTGCTTTCTATTCATCCTCAATTCATTGGACCGGTAGGAAATCTCACTCCCGACTCAAACTACTCTTCTAATGGAGAACGATCGGCGGTTTTCGATCATCGCTGGTGAAAGCTTTGTTCATTACGACCTAGACGAGCCCCTATCATTTCCGCGCAAGGAGGCCCTTGGTGAATCACAAGATGTCGTTGTCGTAGATCCTCCATTCCATTCAGAGTTAAGTAAAACCCGTTTCACATCTGTGTGTCAACGATTATAACGTCGAGTCTCCGGATATAGGTCTCTCAGAGAAAAATATCCTCGACTATCGCTCATATTCTTCGTCCTGGTGGCCGAGTCGTTCTCCTGACAGGCTTGACCCTTTCTTCGCAAATCGATAGTATTTATCAGTCTCCACTCCCAAAGCTCAGGCGTAGAGGCATGGTGATTGAACATGATGGCGTTGGCCGATTAGCTACCCCATACGGCTGCTGGACAGGTGGTGGACCAGATGACCAAGATAAAGAAGTATTCGGAGGACCAAATAATGAGGAGTCGTAATTGCATCCCGGTGCGCGTTGTTTTGACAGGATTTTTGAATTCATGATAACTTTGCAAACAAGGTCTTGGGAGTTCGCCAACGGTCTCACACAAAGGGCCGGTTCCATGCATTCGTTGTTCCTCGAGAACTACTTACGACCATTAGATCCCTGGAAAGGAAAGGAAGGGTGGTAAAACGATCGATCTCTATCATTTGAAGAATTCTGCCCAGAGTATTATTGGGTCAACGATGGACTTGATTGATCAACAAGACTCATGCCTGTCGACATGTCTGCTTAGGGGTACCAACGTGTTACTCCCATTATGCTGATTGCAACCGTAAGCAGTTCAGAGTAAGTCTCAGCATTGTTCGAATATTGAGGAAAATCAGACAAGTCTCAAATATCCAATATTTCTTTTCATTTTATTTACTAACTTTCTATATTTTTACCCATTCCCACGAGTTGAGACACATCACATGAGTCAATCACTGTTATTTCATGTCATCCAGATATATGAGTTGAGTTGAATTGAGCATTTATGCAAGGAGCATATATCTGTGTTGAAACCTTTTACGAGCCAAATGCCAACTTACACAGTTGTCTACATGAGCAACAATATCTATTTCAAGTTCAGTAACACTTCCATCATCCACATTAACCATCTAAAAACCTCAAGACTTGCATGAGCCATATGACCGTTCCGTACCTATCCGATCTATCGCTCTAGTAATCGATGGCATGTCATTCTTCCCAGTCTCAGGGAAACACACATCAACTCCCCTAGCCTCTGACTGCTGCAGTACTTGAACAAACAATGCTGTCCTTTGAAGCTATTTTGCTGAGTTCCAGAATATCTTAGATCGTATTTGTTTTCCAGTTTAACTGCAGTAAGAAAAACCTATCATATTTCCTGCTGACTCTATCTGGTTTTCCATCAAGCATTACATACACTGATGCGGGCGGCGTGAGATCGATGCTGGGCAATGAACCTTTTGGAGCAATGATTTATAAACACTGCGTTCGAGGGTTTCATAATTCAGCACGTTAATTTCTCCTAAATAGCATCCACTAACTATTGTTCCTCCTTATCAATCTGCCCACCTAGAACAAGTCATGTAGACATCAATCTCCACATCCCCACCCGAGTCATTGATCTCCTTTGTGGCAGCATCTATGGCTTCTGAAATGAATCACCTCAACCTTCGCTTTCAAGTCTACGAGTATCCGGTTTTGCAGAGTCTTGATCCACTGGGTCCTGCGTCGCACTGCAACGTCTATTCAGAAACGAATCAATAATGCCAAACCAGACGGTGGATAATAATTTACCGGTTTGGTGGGTCGTCGCATGATGAAACGGGGAGAACTACTTCTCTTGGCTGAAAAACCGCGAGGACTCGATGATGCCAAGGAGCTTCGAACCTGCACCAGGAGACCATCCTTACCCATCAAGCATTCTATGGAATCAAGGGGCACCAACGATTCACGATGCATGTATGGCACAATGTGCAAAGATGGAATCTTCACCCGCAGGGAGTATGATATCCATAAACAAAGGCTCTGCATGGTTTTTCAGAGTATTATTTGTCAATTGTCAACTCATTCGTTATGAGCGTTGAGAGAACAGTGTCATTCTGTTATTTGCCAGTAACATTGTCTCACGACTCAAGTACTGTGTCATTGTGCCGATTTGCAATTTGATCATAGACGGTTGCCGAGTCGGATTTGTTCTTCTTCTGGATCGCCGTTTGCAACTGGACGTGTCTTCAATATCGGCAGATCACGCAGGGTCCTGGTTCGACACCTTATCTAGTGTTAGACTCTCACTGGGACTTCCGAGGACCAAGGGCTTTGGGGCATGCACACGAATATGTGCTAAAGTCGGTAAGCACATTCCCCGGACTTGATATCTTTCTTGGTTACCATGACTGAACAACAGCCGGGACGCAACTGTATAGTAGCATCCAAGTCGTAGATCCCGATAACGTCTTGTCAAGTGTACTGCCCTTACACCAACACGCAGCTGACCATCCGAAACGTACGGCGCAAGCGGCCTTGCCTTGTTAGGCCTTGGGTGAAGGGGTAAAATTATTGCTTGTAAACCGTAGATGGATTGTCTGAAGAACAACCCATTGCGGGTAAGTACACTCTAGATATGAGATCGAAAGTTTACCTTGACAAAATGCTCTTGATTAATGCTCACAGATATCCTGTGTACTTCCATAGCTCATTGCTACCTTGCTTTTATCCTATAACAGTCTCTAGTGAATGGGCCTTTTCCTCCATTTTTGGAGCATTAAAATCAGTGTCACAACATACTACATTCAGACGTTGCACTACAAATGGCCAAAATTTTGATCTGCCTTAAACCCATGTTCCGTGACTTGCCAGGATGATGCCCGTGCCTAGTTACCTGGTCAAACAAGTGAGTTCACTGCCATCAATTTTAATCAAATTCACCTTATTTCATTTTCATATTCAATAGCGGGTGAGATGCATATCTTTCAAGAAAGTTAGGGAGCATGCACCAATGGCCATAGTAATTTCATTTGCATCCAAACGTCTAAAAATAAGTTGACAATTTCCAGGATCTACATGTTTCATGACAGTGCACCCTGCACTGCTAGGTATGTGTATATAACTAGTATTGATTCGGCCACGAATCGTGGCAGAAAATACTAGTTATATACATCCCAAGCAGTGCAGGGTGCACTATTGGATCTTCGTGAAACTTGTGGTTGTCAACTCATTTTGTGATGTTTTGATGAAAATGAAATTATTATGACCGTTGGCGCATGCTCCCCGGCTTTCTTGAAAGAAATATCTCACCCCAAGGCTATTGAATATGAAAACAAATAAGAAAATGAATATGATTAAAATTGTTGGCAGTGAACTCACTTGTTTGAGCAGTTGACTAGGCAACGATGTTCCCACCGAAATAAAAAATACCCGTGAGTGGAATATTTTCTCCAGGTCCGTATAAGATTTACATGTCTTGATTCATAGGTGGCTGCCTGATTATGCTGTTCTGGACATATATAGAGAATGAAATCAAGTAATCTAGAATTGTCTTTGAAACCTGGTATGATGTGTGCCTTTGGGCAACCTCTACCCAAGTGAGGACATAATGTGGTAGTCGGAGATGGGACATGTGGGTACTGTATCTGAGATTAGAATCCAGTCTACATGATTCTAATTACAGAGTGTTACTATACCTTTGACAGAATGTTTATGGCTGCAGGCTGCCGTCGCTTGCAAGTGAGTCTCGTAGGCTGGGGGAATGGAGGTGGTGGGAACAGTGAGTTCAAGGGTAATGCAGAGAAGAGTTGTGGAAATTGAAATGCATGCCATTCTTCTTGAGGAAGTGGACCCTGTCTCCATGAAAGATTGTCGGTGTTGGTTGCAATGACGTTGTTGGGCATGTATAAACCATACATGCCCGAAAACATTACTGCAGGGAACCCCAACACTCTTTGTTGGAGACAGGGTCCAGTGAGGTATGCCATGGGAGGGCAGAGTAAGGAAACGGGCGATTATCGTGATATTATGTAAGCGAACACGCTGTTGAGAATTTCGAAGCGTGTCCTCCACATTGGGTAAGTCCCAAAGCTCAGGCGCAGAGGCATGGTGATTGAACATGATGGTGTTAGCCAATTACCAGGACGAAGAGGTATTTGGTGAATCAAACAATGAAGATTCGTAATTGCATCCTTGTGCGCGTTGTGTTGACAGAATTTTGTAATTCAAGATGACTTTGCAAACAAGGTCTTGGAGTTCGTCTAACAGCCTCAGAAATTGCTGGTTCCATCCATTCTTTTTCCCTTGAGAACTATTCACAACCTTTATATCCCTGGAAAGGACAGGAAAGGTCGTAAAACGATTGATCTCTATCATTTTGAAGAATGCTGCCCAGAGTACTATTCGCCGATGATGAACTTTATTGATCGACAAAACTCCTGACTGTCGACAGGTCTGCCTAGGGGTGCCAACATGTTTCTTCCGTTTTGTTGATTCCAACCCTAAGAAGTTCAGAAAGTCTCAGCATTGTTCGAATATTGAGGAAAATCAGACAAGTACCAAAAATCCAATATTTCTTTTCATTTTATTTACTAACTTTCTATATTTTTACCCATTCGCATCGTTGAGACACATCACATAAGTCAATCACTCTGATTTCATGTCATCCAGACATACGAGTTCAGCTGAATTGAGCATTTCTCCAAAGAGCATATATCTGTGTACACAAGTTGAAACCTTTGACGAACCAAGAGCCAACTTCCACAGCTGTCTACATGAGTAACAACATCTATTTCAAAGCTCAGTAACAATTCCATCATCATATTAACCATCTACAAACATCTCTCAGAATATTTTAGATCGTATTTGTTCCGCAGCAATCTAAACTTATTATATTTTCTACTCACACCATCTGGTTCTCCATCAAGCATTGCATACACTGATGCGGGCGGCTTGAGATCGATGTCGGGCGGTAAATTATTTGGAACAATGATTTATAAATGATTATAAACACTGCATCAAAAGTTTGAATAATTCAGCACGCTAATTGTTCCTAAATAACATACACTAAGAATTTTTCCTCCTTATCAATCTGCCCGCCTAGACCAGGTCATGTAGACATCAATCTCCACATCC
>QLPG01050538.1:0-12029 GCA_003314385.1 Gomphus sp. MG54 | reverse complement strand
AAGGGTGTCAATATAAAAGAGAGAACAAGGGAGCGAGGTACGCGATAATCCTGCGCATCAGTTATCGATCGTGACGGAACCTTGATTTTCGGAGTCTTTGGAGGGTCGGATTCGGGCTACGGGGGGGGTCGGAATCGGGGGGGGCCTCGGAATGTATTTCGGATATTCGGAAATCGGTTGTTCGGGCTCTGGTCGATCGGAAAGGTCCCGGAAACGGTGTGGGTGGTTGTGGGGGTTACTGTGGGTTTGTTTGGCTGCATGGTCTATAACACTCCAGGAGATTGCACCACCACCTATTGTGAAGACATAACCAGATATTGAGTGCCAATGCTCTTAGGACACCCAATCTGCATCTGAGAATGGTTCAAGGCTGTCAAGCTTCAGTTACTGATGGACTTTGGTACTGCCGAGGGGTGTTGGCGAAAGGTCAGGCAGACTATGGCCAAGTCCTGCAGGCCAAGAGTAGTGGCATTGGCTTCAACGTACTCGTGCGTTGCACCATACTTGCCATGTGTGCCACTGGATTTGCAACAGACAGATACTTGGGGGGATGCTGATGATGCTGGCCTGAGTCGAGGACTTAACAGAAGAGAAGAAGGTAGAAGGGCCTAAGCCTAGTCGATACCCAGAATGAGGAAGTATGTACATACATGTCCTACTTATATAGGTTAAGAAGCAATATGTGGAATAAGGAATGTGGGACAACAAGGTATGCAGAGCATGTGGTTATTGTCTACAATGAATAAAATTAGAACAAGGAATGCAAAATGGGGATAGATGTGAAAGGCAACAAATTCCCACAGTGATGTGTTCTTTCAACTGGGCCAAAAGGCCACTATGCCAGGTTATCTGGCATTAGTCTGTGGGCACTATTTAAACAGCAACTTGTTACATGTATTCACCAACCATTGCAATGGTATATAACAATAGAACAATGAAGGACAGAACAATAGAACATGTCCAAAGATAGGACAATAGGAGGTGCCAGACTATAAGACAAGGCTTGTAACCGAGGATAGTACAAGGACAGGAAGTCCCAAGGTGAGACGGACCGAGGGGTGGGCATGTGGGTGGTGGAGGTACCAAGTGGAGACCGGCATACCAAGTGATGTGCATGCGGCATGGTCACTTGTATGTAGACCTAGGATGGTTGCTCGGTCGGTACTGCCAGCGGATGGGTCTCAGTATGTGGACTTGACAAAGGCCTTTCTTTGTACCACTGATAACATGACCTATATCTTTTGTCCCTTTCAGATAACAGAATACTCTTTTGACTGCTTTCTAATGCGGCCTTCCTGGATTTTTCATGAACTAGGCCAGGAAAGAAACTGCAAAAGAAATGTCCAGGTGAGTGCCCAGAGCTGCATACATAAGGGAGCCAATGGCTTCTCTGTAAGGTACATCATGCATATCTTCAAACTGATGAGGGGTGGATGGGGATTGTAACGGGGAAAGTTTGTGATGAGGGTCAAGTGGGGTGGTAAGTAGATTGACATCCTGTAGGTTAAACCTTTTGAGGATCTTCTGGATGTAAGCACACTGTGACAATGAGATTATACATGACCTGTGGTCCCTTTTTACCTCAATCCCCAATAACCAATGCAAGTCCCCAAGGTCTTTGATTTTGAGTATAGCTCGCAGCTTGTCCTTGAATTTGTAGATCACAGTTTTTGAATTGCCAGCCATTGTGAGGTCATCAACATCAACAGCAACAATGATAGCATCCTGGTTTGCATATCTGTGAAATACTGCATATTCCACCTCACAATGTGTGAATCCAAACCTATACATAATGCTGCTCAGCATCTCATACCATTCCCTTCCAGACTGTTTCAGTCCATAGATTGCATGGTTGAGGTAGCAAAAATAATGCTTCTTCCCAGGAGCTT
The DNA here is from genome assembly GCA_003314385.1 of Gomphus sp. MG54. Taxonomy (NCBI): domain Eukaryota; kingdom Fungi; phylum Basidiomycota; class Agaricomycetes; order Gomphales; family Gomphaceae; genus Gomphus; species Gomphus sp. MG54. The sequence goes on along the minus strand of QLPG01050538.1, from coordinate 10,140 downwards.
TATAACCTTTTGCCTGACGTATGTAAATTGTTTTGGTGATTGGAGCATTGAGGTATGTGCCATCTATGTCAGTCTGTTCAAGCTCCCAGTCATTTCAAATGGCAGTGGTAACAATAATGTGGATAGTGGAAAGTTTAGCTGTAGGGGAGAAGGTCTCATTATAGTCTATACCTTCAGCCTATGAAAATCCTTGTGCAATGAGCCTGGTTTTGTAGGCTACAACTTTACCACCTGCATTGTGTTTGTAATTGAAAACTAATTTGCTACCAATAATATTGGCACCATCTGGGGGTTCTACAAGGTCCCAGGTCTTTAGATTCACATGCTGGTCCAATTCTTGCTTTATGGATTCATTCCAGCATGGCCAGTCCTTGTGGGATCATGTATCATCCAAATTGGATGGGTTGGTTCCTTTGCCATGTATGGCTGCTGATCCCTTCTTCTCCAGCTTCATCCTCGCCCAGCTCCATGAGGGTCAGCAAGGCTGTACTTTCAGTGGGGATAGGCAAGCCCCTAGGGTACATCGGGGCATTCATGTGACCGGTACTGCTGCCTGCCTCATCGGCAATGTTCCACACATATGTGGATGGTTTTTGCATCTGGTGGCCCCTACCCAATAGTTAGTCCTCTGGGGGGTCCAGTACTTTGAACCCTTGGAGAGGATCAATGCAATTGTTGCATGTTGCAGCTGGGGGTGGAGGTGTAGTTGTAGCTAGATAATGTTTCTGAGTGGTGCCTTGACTGCTCTGGATGGTTAGCTCCCCCTCAGTCTGAGCATCATTGAAGGTAACATTTCTTTTGATGGTGACATGATGCTTGCCAGGCCAGTAGACTCTGTGCCCCTTACTTTTATCGCTATACCTCACCCATCAACCTTTATCTGCCCTGGATTCCAATTTTCCACAATCTTCTTTGAGGATAAAGATTCTTGTTCCCCATTCTGGTAAGTCTATCAGATCTGGTTTCATTTTGTGTAGCATCTCATAGGGTGTTATCCCATCCAGTGCACATGTTGATATTTGGTTTTCTAACCATACCATGTGCTGTACAAATTCCATCCAGAGGAATTTTAGTAGGTCTGCCATATAGTGCATTGCTCAGGCATGCTCTAACAGAGTACAGTTAAGCCACTCTGATACTCTATTTTCCTCAGGTATATCATATACCATTAGGCTCCTCACCGTATCCTTGGACTTTAGGTAAGTGGTGAATTCTTCAGACAAGTATTCCCCACCACAATCAGTCTGGAGTTCTACCCATGCCTCATATTGCTTGTAGCAGTTGAAAGTTTCACTCTTTCTTGTTAAGGCCTCCAGGTATATCCACCAGCTGTAATCATCGGTAAAGCTGACAAAATATTCTTTGCCATCATAGCTTTGGGGATTTGCAGGTCCCCATATGTCCAAGTGGACTTTCTCATCAAAAGTCATCGCTCATGGCCCTTCCCACTTCTGTGAGAGAGCTTTGTACACTGGCTTTGCTTTGGCACATGCCTTGCAGAAAGTTGCTTGGCTCAATATGTCAACTTCAAGTCCAACTATCACACCATTCTGGACCAACTTTCTGGCAACCTGTGGGGATATGTGCCCCATACGATAGTATAAGGGTGAGTACTTTTTTACACTGTACTTGTTGCCACTGCTGTGGATTCATGTTCCACCTTGTACAGCCCATTTGAGAGTGGGATCTGCCCAAGCAGTGTCCCTCGCAAACATTTCTGGTCCTTTAATAGGACCAAGTACCCTGTGGCATTGCGGTGCATCAGTGAGATCAGCATGAATGCAAGATCAGGACAATATGGTACATCCTTTAAGGTAACATTTGTTGTTGTCTTTCCATTTGGGATTCCGACCTTCATGCTGCCTATGCCAACAGCTTTAAACACAGTCTTGTCAGTGGCATTGATTGCATGTGGTACAATCTCCATGAAGGTAAGGAAGTTGTGTTTGCTTGGTGACATATGACCTGACATGCCTGAGTCATAGATGTCGACTTCCCATCCCATTAATGTACTCATTCCCAGTGCGAGCATGGTCCTAAAAAACATTGTGGTGAAAGCAAATTCTTTGCCTTCCATTGCCACATTTACTGATCCACCTCCCTTCTTGTCTTTCTCCTTCTTGTCCTTCCTTTTAGCTTTAAAATGACAATCCACCTTCAAATGTCCTTTCTTGCTATATTTCCAGCATTCCACATCTGTTTTCATAGTGCTGGAGGAGCTGCTACATGTCTGGGATTTCCTACAGCCTTTGGATGCTGCAAGTACATTCTCACTAGCTTTTAGTTGGCATTCTTCAATCGCTAACCATTAGAACTCATCAATCAGGGTTCCAATAACCTGAATGGGATCCAGTTTGGCCTCCACATGTGCTGTGGACATCATAATTGCATTAATCAGTGGGTGGTACAACTTAGGGGGTGAGCCAAGGATGACAGTAACTAGGTCATCATCGGTAAGTGCAGCATTCATCCCTGCCAGTTGTTCCTGCATCTTCATGAGTGCCTCCAAGTGCATATGGACATTTGACTTGTCCTCACACTTCATTTTGTACATCTGGCACTGCATGTTGATTTTTATTGTGAGTGCTTTAGTTTCATGTTTTACACATACAGCATCCCAGGCCTCCTTTGCTGTAGCGAGGTTCCGGATTTCTATGAGGACACTATCTGGGATTGTGGTATATATCTGGGCCTTGATTGTGGCTTCATGCTGGTAATAATCATCCCAGTGTTTTTCCAGTTCATCTAACAGTTCCTCCTCCTTTTATGTTAGTACATGACCATTGGGGTACATGGGGTAAGAGGAGGGATCCGAACAGTTCTATCCAGGTGCCATTTGATACCACAGGTTGCAGACAGGATTGCCATTGTCTGACTCTTCCAGGTGCTCCAATTGGCACCATCCCATGTCAGTTTAGATATGGCAAATGCCTTCAAGTTGGTGGAGGACATAACAGGCTCTGGGCCATAACCTGTTGTAATTAGCACAGTAACTAGAGACAATTAACTCAGTGAAGGGACAGTTCACTAATGTTGTTATTATCATACCTAGAGACAATTAACTACACAATGGAGTGAGTCTACATAGTCTCTTAATGTATACAATGGTACATACCTCAGTGAAGGGACAGTTCACTGAGGTAGTCTATCTACTTATCTGTAATTTATACTGTCTCAGTCTTTGATGACTGAGATTACTAAGTTCCTATTAGTTCTACTGACTGGAGCATTCAACATGACCCTGCATTCTACACTTACCGGTATCAATCCCAACAGGAACTTCACCAAGGAGTGTAGAGAAGCTTTCAATATGCTCAAGATAGCATTTAAGTTTGCATGAGATATAACACCATATGAGGTTTGAATGTATATATATCAAGAACTAATATGTTACACTATCATGTTTGGCTTGGGTAGTTTAGTTACCTTGGGTAGTGTCATCGGTCCTATGCATGATAATAGAGTTCAGATTATCCCATCCTTCTTATCCTTTCCTCAGCAGACATCTTACAAGGTATACTTCAGTCACCTATTTGGATATGGTTCTTTCATCACTGGATGTTGGATATCTAGCTTTGGCTAGTATAAGAAGAAACAACATGTGGAGCACTCTAACTGATTTTATTGTAAGTATTTGAACATGATGATACTACTGTGATAGAGACAAGACAGTGTGGTATCCAATCCTATAGACACAAGGCTTTACAAATCCACACCACCATCTGTGATACTACCCTTTTTGTACCCAAGCTGGATATACAGGGTTTGGTAGAAAGGCAATCTCCTGCCAGGATTCTAAACAGATCACAAACAATACTAATTTAGCATTGTGGAAACTGTGCTCAGAGATCTTTCATAGGTATCCTATCCACTGTTTTCAGGTATTAGAATTGTAAATTATATAATATGCAAAAGGTTATAGCCATTGCAGAATTGGGATGTTTGCTTACGCTGACACTGTTGTAAAAAATAGGGTACACTTGACACAACATCGGAGTAACTGCCTATTGTTCTTTATCGTTCTCCCAATTAGTCACACTCTGTGCCTGAACTAAAGACTATAAGTAGTTTACATGTATTATCTGCGCTCTTCAGCTCTTCTGCTGAACTTACAGTTGTCACAGGTATGGTAGTCAATATACAAGCTCTTCTGCTGAGCTTACAGTTGTCGCAGGTATAGTAGTCAATATACAAGCTCTTCTGCTGAACTTACAGTTGTCACAGGTATAGTAGTCAATATACAAGCTCTTCTGCTGAACTTACAGTTGTTGCAGGCTTACTCTGCCAATAGAGTTGCCTTCACAATAGACACTACTTCTAAGGGTTCAACCAAAAAGACGACTTGGAAATCCTCCAATACAGGCCACATCCCCTGTTCCACTACTCATAGCCCCGTATATTCTGTTCATACTTCGCCTTTTCTCACATCCCATGCTCGATAGGTTCCTTTTGCTCTTCTAACGCTCCACGCTCGACAGTCACGAAGGCTTGGAGCTTGGAGTCGCTTGCTTTCTCGGACCCCGTACTTGTTTTTCGCTTCCGCGGGCTTGAGCACTGCACCCAGAGTTTTTTTCCCCCGATCGCCCAATAACTCTAAACACTACACCCGCTGCCTTCGATCTTTCCCGCGTCCGGCCCGGAACAAGAGGCCAGAGACCGGGGAACGGGCGAGTGTGAGACGTGATGAGGAGACGCGGTAGGGTGTTAATTGAAGACGTGAAGATGCGTGCATCCAAGGACGCGTCAGTGTGCCACCAGAAGCATAGGGAACGCATGGACCATGGACCGCGGCCGTGGGATCTGGGCGGAGAGTCTTGCACGCGCATTAGCGTGAGCGCGCGGGGGATTGGATCTGGATCTAGTGCGGGGCGTCGCTAGTCGTAGCCCTTGCCGGCCCTAGGGCGCTGGTTAGCCTAGCAGGGAACTCTATAAAGACGAGCCCCGCGTGCACTGTGTATGTTCTGACCTCCCATGCTTAGCCTCAGCTTGCAGCGGTCGCCCCGCCGCAACAGCTTGCACCCACAGCCAAAACCGGCATCGCGGCTTCACCATTCAGCTTCCGTCCCAAAGCTGTCCGTGGAGCGAACCCCGCGACGACCTGACCAGACCTCCGCGTTCGTCCTGCGCCCTGCGGGCAAGCACCATATCTTCCCGCCAGACATCCCGTACCCAGTCTCCTATCACCGCGCTATCCTCGCCTGGTTCGTCTGTCTTTGAGCGTCCGCGTTGGCCCCGCTGACAGCCTTACCTTACCTTCTAGCGACGCGCTCGACCATGCCACCCTCACTGCGCTTTATAAGTCCGCCTCCGCCATGGACTTCACGGAGCGGGGCCCCCCTAAACGCTGCTTAGACCTCGGATGTGGTGCGTGACACCCCCTCCAGACTGTACAGAGTGCCTCTTATGACCCGACCACCCCACAGGCCCAGGCGGTACGTCTTCCTCTGTCTTTGCACAGATTTTTCTCGTCTGAGCCGTCTGTGCGTCCCCCCAGCCTGGGTAGTGGAGGCTGCAATCGAGTGGCCGGTGCGTGATTTCTTGCCTGATGCAGTCCCGAGCGTTCAGCACCCCCCCATGGGCACTAGGACTGCTATTTTGTCGGCTTCGACATCATGAATCTCCAAATTCCAGCCCACCGTCTGTCCCCTAACCATTCTGCTCGCATCCAATGGGTCCACGGTGACTTGTCAGCTTTCTTGTCTTTCCCCCCGTTATTCCCAGTTGGCTCACCGTGTCTTTCGTTGTCTTTCAGTCTGAAGCGACTACCCTTTGGTGCGTCTTTCCCCGCGTCGCCTGCACGCGTTTCGTGTTCATCGCGCATCCCCTCCGTTCTCAGATGACGCATCCTTTGATCACGTACACATTCGCCAGATTGCCCGCGGCGTACCAGAGGACAAGGTCAGCCTGCCCCTCACACTCTACAATATCCTTGTCGCTCACCGTGTGTGCCCAGTGGGACTTTATCATCGCGGTGAGCTTCCGTGTCTGATCATGTCCGAACTAGATTTGAACCGGTGCCCCGCAGGAGGTGGCCCGCGTACTTACCGTCGGCGGGAGCGTCGAAATATTCGAAGAAGGTAAGTGTACCCCCCCTCCTCTCCATCTCGTACTTTGCATCGACACTCCTCCAGACATTATCTTTCCTGTTCTCCCGCGCTCCGCTACCGCGATGCCTCCTAAAGTTCAAAGGAAACAAAAGTCCAGCACCCTACCATCCTTTGTCACCGGTCTACGCAGCCCCACTTCCGTGACCATCGAATTTCCTACCACCGCCCTTCCTGAACACGACCACGCTGTTCTCGAGACGTTATTCTACCGCGTTTTCGAGCGCCGTTTCATAAACCTCCGTCCGACCGCACTTATCTTGGGAACTCTCGATATTCATATGCGGCAGGCAAAGGGCAGTCCCCTGATCAACTTTCCCCGTCCCCCGCCCCCAGTTGCAAACATGTCCCTGCCCAGAAAAGACTTGGATGATGTTTCTCGTTCAACCACTCCCAGGGTGTATCAGGTTGAGCAGATGACATCTCGTGCTTTCATGTCAGTCACGGAAAAACCGTGTACCGTCGTCGAATATGAGCATATTAGCTGCACAACCACCCATTCTAACCGCTCTACCCTTTTTTCGGACCAGTCTACACTCGCGACGTCGGTGTCTGACCAGCGATCGAGCCCTTTGGAGGGCCCGATGGCCTTTTTTTCAGATGCTGGCCTGACTAGTGTGTCTACTCCAAGCCGCAAGGACGAGGTTTTGGCGGAGGAAAGGCTAGCGGTTACCGAGGGCAGCCTCGGGTTGAATTTATATCGAAGGCGCGTACTCTTCCCCCATCATCTACACCACCAAACTAATGGATAAATCTTTTGGCTCGTGCAGCTGGCAAGGTAATTACAGACCGTACTACGCTTCACATATGGACTAACGCGGGCTGTGCTCTGCAAATGGCAGGTGTAATGGCTTGCCATGAGGCAATGTGGAACGAGTACCGACTGGCAAGCGAGTCTGGCGACTCCCTTCTCGACAGTCTCGAATGGGATGATAACGAGATCGATCTCCCCGCCAGAATCAAATTCGAAATCCTCGTTGAGCAATACCGAGCGTAAGTTGTTCCCCAACACATGCATGCCTGAGCACCTCCTTTTTTTCCCTCTGATCATACACACCCCTTGCGTCTCCAGGGACATGGAGGCCTACTATCCAATAGCAGACGCGCTCGTGTCCGACTTGCACTGGAAGGCTCCGCGGCGACACGTCCGGGAGGAAGAAAAGCAGAAGATAAATGCGATAGCGGCGGCGCGGCTTGATGCGCTGAACCTGGAACGGTCGGGGATCGGCTTGGTGCCCGAGAGAAGTCGCCTTTGTAGGAAGGCGAGGATATTCGTTGCGCGTAAGGGACCCATGTATGGGGTTGAATGATATACCAAAAAAAGAATCACTTTGTGAAACGTTCGCTACTACCGCTACTACAGGTGCTCAGGGTGGAAGAAAAATTGGGTGCAGTGAGTAAAGGCGGAGTTTTTCTGTGCTTCTTGTCGCTCTCGGGCCTTCCGTGGACACCTATCGCATTTTTATGGCTTGCCAACGACGTCTCTGCGATGGACGGACTCCTCTTCTTGTGCATTTCCGTCATTATCTTTTTTTTTTTTCCTCTTGGGTATTTTCTGCGGGACGACATTTTTTGGAACCGATTTTGGCAGTTGGAATAAATTTGATATTATCAGCACACAGTCTTCTTGACCAACTTGCAACAATACCGTTTTTTTATCTGTCCCGCGAGCCAGCGCGGTGGTTCGCAATGTATTTTTACTTAACCACGGTATGTGTTCTCCCCCTGGCGCTCGAGAAGGCAGGGTGGTTCGTGGCGCTCATGGAAATCATTGGTGTTCTTCTTCGCAATACAAACGAATCAGTTAATAGTGAATTTGAATAGTTGTTCATGTGCATCCAATTCCAATTCTAATGTTCTAGTACAGGGACATATTTCACTTTAATCCAAAACCCCGTTCGTTCCAGATCATTCGCCGGAATAAAAAAAACTCATAGCGCTGAAACCAACGGCGATACAACCTCGCCACCCTTCTTCTTGTAGAAAGCGACAACCTTCTTGCCAAGCTCAGCGACATCTGTCATACAAACACGGCGTCAGTTCGTCCCAAGCCCATAGATTTATAATAAAATATAACGCACTAGGACCGGTGAATCCATGTCTAGCGTAGATCTTGCCATATGGAGCAGAAGCACCAAACGTGTTCAAGCCAAATTGCTGTGTGAAAGAATGAGGTGAGAAATAAAAATAGAACAAGAAAAAAAAAAAAAGGTTGCCAACCTCATGGCTGTACTTAGCCCAGCCCAAGGTCTGTGAAAAAACCCCATTCTCAGTTGACATCCACTGCAAAGCACTGTCTGAATACATACCGTCAGCGCCTCAAACGACAGGATCGGCGCGCCGCTCCTGAGTACAGACAATCTGTATTCCGCATCCTGCGCATCAAAGACTTCCCAACACGGCAATGAAACGACTCTCGTCTTGAGGCCGTGCTTCTCAAGTAGCACAGCCGCCTCAACCGCAATGCTGACCTCACTTCCAGTGGAAACGATCGTCAAATCTTCCGCACTGACCTCCCGAAGAACATATCCACCACGCGAGGCTCGCTCGATTGTCGATCCCTCGAGATTGGGCAGGTTCTGGCGCGACAGGGAAAGCACGGAGGGCGTATTTTTAGATTTGAGCGCGACGAGATAAGCAGCGCTTGTCTCGTTACCATCGGCAGGACGCCAGACGTCGAGCTGAGGAATGGCGCGCAGGTGAGCAACTGTCTCGATGGGCTGATGTGTTGGGCCATCCTCTCCCAAGCCGATGGAATCATGAGTGGCTGGGGTGCATGTCAGTTTTGGCCATAAAACCTGATGATATATATCTGAAGGAATTACTCACCGACCCAGATGACGTGGTGTCGGCTCAATGCACTCAAACGTACGGCACCAGCACCATAACTGACAAAGTTCTACAACGACATATAAGGTTACAAAATTCCTCGAGCGTACTTCAAGACTGACCAAGAACGTGCCGCCGAAAGGAATAATACCGCCATACGCGGCAATTCCATTCATAATTGCACCCATTCCGTGCTCTCGAACACCATAGCGAATGTAATTACCCTTGTACGAGCCAAGTTTGGTGTCGGGATGTTGGAAATCTTCGGCATTTTTCACCCTTGTTAGGTTAGATCCTGTTAGGTCGGCGGAACCCCCTAGATGGTTATTCAACCAAACCCATTGAGTGATTTGCAATTGCCAAAATAACATGAACCTACCCATTAAATCGGGAAGGTTTGGGCTAATTGCAGTCAACACAATTTCAGAAAGTTTGCGAGACGCAGTGGCCGCGTCTCCAGGTTTGTAGACCGGGAGCGATTTTTCCCAGCCTGGAGGCAAGTCCCCCTTAATGCGACGGGTAAGCTCCGCATATTCAGCAGGATGTTTCTGTCCGTATGAACTCAAAAGAGTGTGCCAGTGTTCTTCGAGCTTAGCACCGCGCTTCGCAATGTCAGAATAGACATCATATGTTTTCTTTGGAACTTGGAATGTGGCTTTCGGATCAAATCCAAATTTGGCTTTGAGCTGCTCAGTGTCGTCGGGTTTGAGAGCTGAACTCGCACGGCAAAACTTAGCAGTGATCTGGCGTACGCAGTCGTGACTTACGAGAGCCGTGTATTCCATGCGTCCCTTGGTGTTTGCTGCCATATCCAATGATGGTACGCAATCGGATGATAGTGGGCTTATCCTTCACCTGCCTCGCCTCAGAGATCGCATTATAAATTGCTTCGAGATCGCTGTACGAGATTTAGGATATCTTGTGTGACTGTACCAAGGCGGAACGTACTTATCACCATCATCAACGTGTAACGTGTGCCAACCATAGGACAAGAAACGTTGTTCCACATTTTCGGTGAACGCTAAAGAGGTGCTGCCATCGATACTGATATCTATAGTAGAATAATATTAATATCACACACGTGTCCATCGGTCATGGACATACGATTATCGTCATAAATCTTGTAGATAACAATAAGAAAATTGATTCGGGGAACATAATAAACAAGAACGCACCGCAATCAAATTACCAAGACGAAGATGACCGG
>QLPG01050517.1:0-10960 GCA_003314385.1 Gomphus sp. MG54 | reverse complement strand
GGTCCTATGTGGATTTGTTTCTGCCTCTGCAAATCCAATCTGATTTGAGTAAAAAAAAATAGTGCAATCACTTCCTTTTGAGCATATATTGATACCCATCTGAGCAGATTTTATTAATTCTAAATTTTTGTAAAAAATGTCATCCCAAAGTCTGGAATTCCATGCTACTGATACAGCCACTTGCCATATTAGGTATGATATAGGCACCAGGACAGGAACTGGTATGATATACAAAGATACTTGAATCTACTGAGGGTTATCCATGATAGCAAGATTCATTATAATTCCCACATCAATCTTGCAATGTGATTGATATTTTTTGATAGCATACTTGGCCTGCTTTACATCCCAACCTTTCCTCATACAAAAATAAATAGTAAGCTACCTTGAAAAATATAGATATGATAATATTAAACCTATAGGCATCCTTATACCTCCACGACTTGTGGCAAAATGCCCAAATAATATTTGTAAGACATAAGTCCAGTAACTCAGGCAAGTGCTGTTTTGCCATCAGGAAAGTAGCATCTGCAAGAGCTCAAAGGCCTGGATTTATTGTGTATTACTACAAAATAGTAATTATAAAAGTAGCTCATGTATTTTTACACATCCCCAATATATCTCAATCAGGTTTAACTTACTGTAAAACTTAGGCAAAAGTAATACTTATGTCCTACAACTTTAATAACAATTTGGAAGTGAGGTTTTCTGCTAAAAATTGATTTGACAGGAAAGAACCTGTTGATTCTGAAGGGTTCTGTAAGCTTCTGAAGGATTCTGCAGGGGCTTGGATGTTCCATAGGTGACGAAGGGTCGAAGGTCAAGGGGTTGGATTGTCATAAAGGGTGGAATAATGGATAGCATACAATGAAGTACCAGGACTTAGGCTGACAGTTGACTTGTGAGGAAGGCTTTGTCATTACAGGTGTTAACAGTCAGAGGGACTTGGTTTCAACTGATGTGTTGTGCCCTCCTCGATCATCTGTCTCTAATTTCTGAAAGTCAGAGAATGCAAATACAGACACTAAGTCAGAATTAGGCCAGAAACTAAGTCAGAAACTCAAGATGCAAATTCAGTTGATATTTGAACTAGCAAACAGTCCAGTCAACTGGGGGTTTATATACATCTGTAGGCTACCTTGTACATTCTACTATGATCCATGGCCTATAAAAGGGGTGGGTTCTTCTCCTTAGAGAGTCCTCTTTTTTCTCCAATGTTGAGTGTTGAACAATACCTCAAAGTGGAATACATGGAAAAGATCTGGGCCTTTGAAGTGGAGTTTGTGGAGTGATTACAGTAGATGAAGGAAGAAGGGGAGAAGAAGAGGGAAGAGGCTTGGAAAGTGGAAGAGGAGTGGAAGATGGCAGAGGAGTTAAAAATGGTGGAAGAGCAGAGGAAGGAGAAGGAGTAGACAGTGGATGAGGAGAGGATAGTGGAGGAATGGAGAAAGGAGGAGGAGTGGAAGGCAGAGGAGGTATGGAAGGTGGAAGAAGAGAGGAAGGCTGAGGAGGAGAGGATAGCAGAAGAGTAGAGAAAAAAAGAAGAAGAGCAGGTAGCTGAGGAGGAGAGGGTTGTTTTGAAGCATATGCTCCTGAAAGAGCTCTGAAAATAGAGGAGCAGCAGAATGAGAAAGAGGAGTAGCAGCATTGGGAGGATGCTACTGCCCGCAATTGTTGATAATAGAAATATCCACCAAAAAACTACCAGTGAAGGTAGTAGTCCTGCATTATCGAGCAGTGTTTTATTCACTTTAGATGTGGATTCCCTACTAGTTTGCGAGATTCTCACAGCTACTAAAACAATTTCTTCATTGAACTTGCTAGTAGCAGGGCCCAGTACCTCTACATGGGAGGTGGAGAAAAAATGCTGGCCCTGTAGGAAAGAGAAGGAGGGTATTTCCCAGGCTCAGAAGTCTTTCAAAAACCTTCTAGGGCACAAGGCTCAGGCTGCCAGGAAGAATGTGGGCCTTGGGCCTACCAAGTCTAGTCATTGGGAGCTGACTCAGCAACAACCTGCTTTATATTATCAGGCTACTGACTAGGGGATTTCTCTACATCACCAGAGAAAAGGATTTGTGATTTTGTCACAAGCAGGGATTTTATTGTGTCTAGACTTTCCCAGTAAAATCCTGCTTGCCTTGCCAAAACTGTAAGATAAGGTGCATAATCGACTCCATGTCAGTTGTCAGGGGTGCTCCTCAAAAAAAGCAGGTGAGTGAGGAGATAGAGGTACCCAAGGCATCTTCAACAAAGAAGACAAAGTTAGAGGTAGCAGTTCCCTCCCTCAAGAAAGTTGGGTATGAAAAGATGGTGGCTGTATTGGAGGAGATCTGAGACTGTCTAGTATGACTTGAAGGTCATCATACTCAAATCATTGATGCTGTCAGGAGTCGGATACTGACGGACTTTGGTACTGCCGGAGGGTGTTGTCGAAAGGTCGGGCAGACTATGGCCAAGTACTGCAGGCCAAGAGTAGTGGCGTTGGCTTCAACGTACTCATGCGTTGCGCCCTACTTGCCGTGCGTGCCACTGTATTTGCAACAGACAGATACTCAGGGGGATGCTGGTGATGCCGGCCTGAGTCGAGGACTTAACAGAAGAGAAGAAGGTAGAAGGGCCTAAGCCTAGTCGATACCCAGAATGAGGAAGTATGTACATGCATGTCCTACTTATATAGGTTAAGAAGCGACATGTGGAATAAGGAATGTGGGACAACAAGGTATGCAACGCATGTGGTTATTGTCCACAACGAGTAAATGGAACAATGAAGGACAGAATAATAGGACGTGCCCTAGCACAATAGGAAATGCCCGATTGTAAAACAAGGCCATAACCGAAGATAACACAAGGGCAGGAAGTGCCGAGGTGAGGCGGACCGAGGAGTGAGGAGTGGGCGTAGGAATGAGGGGTGTGACCGATATGTGCGTCTGGCCGAGAACGACTCGTTGAATGGTTCATGCTTGGTTATTAATGGAGTATTTTAGTTGGTACTGCCGAGTTATCGGGTCCTCGGTACGTGTACTTGACAGATGCTATCAATAACCTTGGAGATGAACCAAAGCAAGGCTCAGATGCCTCAGAGATCCAGAATGCCATACTAATGGACAGTCAGGAGTTTTGGGGTCATGGGAGGGTCTGGGGTCGTTGGGAGGAAAGGAGTTAGACATCCATGTTGGAGAGGTCTGTTAGAGCAATAGATCTGGTACTGGGGCCAAGTAAGGAAAGGAAACGACGTGGAGAGTTTGTTCGAAGAGAAGGATCCTAATTCCTCTCAGCTGGATTTTGGAGATCCCATAGTATAGTTGAGTAATTACAGAATGATTACATGGCTTTAATCCCTTTCTCTCCCCATCCCTTCTGCCTTTCATCATACAGTAGGGGACAAAACTGTTCAAGTGTTTTGAGCATTTGTGTTGTACTGTAAATGACAGGAGGATGATTAGATAATCAAAAAATGACATAATTAGTGGAGATAGCCCTGCTTCTGAAATTGTGGTCACAATCAAGATGATTATGTAACTCAATATTCATTGAGATATTAATTATTTAAAAAAATGAAGCATTTGAACGGTTTTATCCCTCACAATTTTTTACATAAGAAATGGTATATATCAGTACTTGGTAAAGCCCCCATTTGCTCTCATCACTGCCTGCACCCTTCTAGGCATGCTCTCAATCAACTTCTGACACACCTCTGGCTCTAACTTTTCCCATTCCACTCCAATCCTCTCCCATAGCTTATGTACTCTACTAGGAGGGTGTTCATAGTCAGAAAGGCACTTTTTGACAATAGTCCAGAGGTTTTCAATGGGATTTAGGTCAGGGGACTGAGCTGGCCACTTTATAACCTCATAGCCATGGTCAGAAAACCACTCAGTGGCCTTCTTACATGTGTGCTTGGGGTCATTATCCTGTTGAAAAATAATGTCAGTAGAATCTTTACCATAATACTCCAGGCTAGCCTGAAGCTCATCATTCAAATCTGCCTGTACAATTCCCCATCTATCCTTCCATCAATTTTACCAGCATAGCCAGGTCCTTCCTACAACATACAACCCCATACCATTATAGAACCTCCATCAAACTTCAGTGTTCCCTCAACTAGCCTATCATTCAAAGGCTCTCCAGCCTTTTTGTACACCTATCTCCTTCCATCTGACCCCAATCAATTGATTTTGGTCTCATCTGACCAGACAACACCCTTTCAGTCCTCTAGAGTCCACTCTAGATGAGCTTCTGCAAACTCCCTCCTTGCCTTCCTATGCACTAAGAAGTGGATTCTTTCTCTTTACAACTGCCTTCATCGCAGCCTTCTTCAGGTTCCTCCTTACAGTCTTGGATGTCACTGGTTCATTGAGAATGTTTTTGAGCACCTGGGTACCCTGGATTGCATTCTCAATCTGCCCTCTTTGTATGAGCAATACGATATAGTAAATGTTGGAGGGGGATATCTTGGATGGGCAACTACCAGTAGCCTTGGGTATATCAGGACAGTGTTTCCTGTGAATGGTAGAGATAGAGCCAACAGAGACACCAAGGTAAGAGGAGATGTAGTGGCTAGAATGACTAGTTTTGAGCAATTGGATGATAGAATCAACTTTAGCAGCAGAGAGAGGCTTCATGGTTCTGAACAAGGGATGTTTGGCTTTGTTTGGACAGAAACAAACTATAAAAAGGTTCACATGATGTCATATGACTTGTCATGTGATTTCCAGCCCTGTATATACAATTTATTACATTAATAACTGTGAGGGACAAAACTGTTCAAATGCTTCATTGTTTTAAATAATAAATATCTCAATGAATATTGAGAGTTACATAATCATATTGATTGTGACTACAAGTTCAGAAGCAGGGCTATCTCCACTAATTACGTCATATTTTTTGATTATGTAATCCTCCAGTTATTTACAGTACAACACAAATATTCAAAATACATGAACAGTTTTGTCCCCTTGTTAAGATCCGCATGTCGGCGCTTAGCTAGAGACTTCTGGAAGGATTTTCGGAGGGTTCCGAATGGTTTCCAAAGGGGGGATTGGTATTCCAGGGGCAGGGGACTAAGGATCAGACTCGGGATCGGAATTGGAGCGGATGGAAGTTGGGAACACCGGAGGTCTAGGGACTGTTCACGGTATAGAGTGGTACGAGTGGTTCGAGGTCATAGGGACTTGGCTTCAACTTATGTGTTGCACCCTCCTTGATTGTCTGTCCCTAATTTCGGAGAGTCGGAGAGTTTACTGGGACTTAATTGGAAACTACAATGCAGAATTAAGTCAATATTTGTACTGGTGAGTAGTCCAGTCGACTGGTGACTTATATACATGTATCTAGTCTTGTACTATCTTTTACCAAGTAAAGACAAGGGGGGGGGGAGAGAGTACAAGGGGCAATATGAAACAAAGAACAAGGAGTGAGGTACGCGATGATCCTGCACGTCATCTATCAAAGGAGTGGAACCTTGACTTTGGAATCTTTGGAGGTTCGGAAACACGGAACCTCAGAGTGGTGCATTGGGATTCAGAAAGCAGTTATTCAGGCTTTGGGTGGTCAGAAAGGTCCCGGAAATGGTGCAGGTGGTTGTGGGGTTTAATGTGCATTTATTGGTGGCATGGGCCATAACAAGAGGTTGGCATCATCGACATATGCTACCGCCGCTTGCCCTTTCCCATTTGCAACCTCTATGAGGTCAGCATTATAGTAGAGATATAGTATCATAGAGAGTGGGTTTCCAGTCTGATTGATAGTCTTCAAACCTCAGCTTGGTGCGTTGGTCAGCAAGCATCTACCCTGTGAAGCATACAAGTTCTTCTGGCACCCTTTATTTTCTCATGTTGTGCAGAAGTTGGTCCATTACTGCATTTGGGAATGCTCCTTCGATGTCCAGAAATAGCATTGCTGCTACCTTTTTCCTCCACCATGTGCCCTTGATCTTGTTGACAACAAGGTGGAGTGAGTCGGTAGTCATCCTGCCAGGCCGCGTCAGGACACTGAGTCCGAGGAGTCTTCGGACGGTGTGGATCCCTCAGACGCCGAGTCCTCCTACTTGTCCCCTGGGGGTGATCCAGGGGGTGAGGAGGACATTTATGTCACGCCCTCAGTCGGGGTGAGCACCATTGCTCGGGACATGGAGAGGATGCATCAGAGACGTCTTGAGAGGGACACTCAAATTTTGGGGGTGCAAAAGTCCTATGAAAATCAGATTGCCTGGGATGTGCAGGCAGTTGGGAAGGAGGTGGGTCTCGGACCTTTCTGCTCGGCGGTCGTTGATTGAACATCGGCCTGACCTTTACCAGATTGCTGGTCCGGGGGCCCCTTCTATGCTGGGGTCGGATCCTTGTGACAGATGTCGCAAGCGTGAGGACCTATGTACATGGACTTTGTTGGTCAAAACTTGCGTTCCCTATCAGAAGAGCCAGGTGTAGTGCATGGTTGGTGGTGTACCAGTTGTTACAGGGTCGACCACGAGAAGGAGGAGGCAGGAGGAGATGGAGGTCCTGGAGGAGTCCTCTTCGAAAAAGATAAAGGTCGAGGTACTGGTCCCTCCTCTTCCAAAAAGCGGGGGTGACGCGAACATTGAGCTCCTGAGGGAAATCAGGGACAGTGTTTTTGCCCTTGTCGTCACCCTCAACAGGATAGCAGATGCTTCCAAGGTGGCGAATGCCCTCAAGACCGATGGTTGGAATTGTTCGACAGGTGTGGGGGGACACAGTGTACCCTCCTGGGCTTGTCGGGTGGTGGCAGGTCGGTTGATTCCGACACATGGTGTGGGGAGGGCTGCTTCCAAGAGGAAACGGGCTTCTGGGGGAGCAGGTTCAGCACATGGCTCGGGGGATGTGATGCCCAGAGCAGGGCATTCTACTGAGCAGGTGGCCCTGGTGTGTGATGCGGGGAACTTGGCACTTGTGATGGAACAACCTACTGAAGACGTGGTTTCAGGGGCTGTGGCACTAGTAGTGGAGTCACTTCCTGAAGCGGTGGCTCTGCAAGTTGTGGCATTGGCGGTGGGGCTGGTTTCAGATGTAGTAGTCCCAGGGTTGGAGTCGAGCAGTGGGGGGGGAGCAAGGGATCGATTACTTTTGTGAACCAGATCCCTCTGATCCCGACGAGGCGCATGCCCTTTTTTATGGCGATGACTGATGATGTGGGGTCGTGGTGGCCGTGGAGATTGTAGCATTCATTCTACCGGTTTGTTGCTTTTTTGGACGGAGGTAGTGTCGTCGGTATTTGGGAAGTGTCCTGCAACTCAAGTCTCGGTTGAAATTGTCGATTAGTTTAGCTTCGTATTAATTTCTAACAAGAAAAAGGTCTAGTTCTAAGAGAATCTACATGGTACCGTTAGTCTAAGGGACAGTACGGGATTCCACGGTGATCAGGATTCTGCCTGAGCAGAGTTTTTGGAGGGTTGGATTTGAGTGCTGAGTGAAGACTGCTGGCTCCATATTGCCAAGAATCAGTTAGGATAATCTAAACGAGTAGTACTCAATACCCTGTCGATCAACGGATCGTAGTGGGTGAGCGTGTGGTCCTTGCAACTAAAATTCTGATGGGATTTGGGGGGTCAGATTTGGGGGGTCAGAGTTCGGAGGGTCGGAGTATTTCCGCAGAGGGGTTGAAATCTTTGGACGATTGGTCACGGGGGGTCATATTCCTGAAAAGGTTGGATGCATTGTTTTGTTTTATGTCCATAGGCATAGTTGGTGTTCAACGCAAACAACTGGTGCTGGAGTCAGGTCCTAACTTCTTATTCCTCGGTTTCCGAAGCATCCGACATCTCAGACTCTTCTTCCACCTCTTCCGTCACGGAGGCTGCATGCCCTTTGGTGACTGTGGTAGTGGATCTCAGGCATTCCTTGGCTGAGTGGCCCTATCTGCCACAGAAGAGGCAGAGGTTTTGTTCGAAGTGGCATTGCCATTCTTGTGGTGTAAGTTTTCTGTCTTTTCCAATTTTGGACAAAAGATCCATGGTAGTCCTGCTGCCACTGGACAGGGTCATGGGTTGGCCTACATTGGCCGTCTTATTGCCCGTGTTAGGGGCAGAATACATGGTCATGGGGGTCCTCCCTCTGTCGTAGGGGCGGTTGAAGTTCTGGGTGGAGGGGAGCTCTCTGGCAATTTCTGATCATCGCTCTCAGTAGCGGGCATCGATGGATTGGGACAGGAGATGGAGTTGGAGCAGGGAATGGGGCTTTCCTACTCTAGAGATCTCGTTCTTGATTCTGCTGGGGAGTCCGTTGTAGAACTGGTGACGAAGTGCAGCATCGCCCCAGTGGATGCAGGTGGCTAGTCGATTGAATTTGACTACATATTTTGTGATGTACTGATTATCGCGCATGTGGAGGGTCTCGAGGTCTGCTTTGGCCTCTCCTTCTGGGTTGTGGGGGCTGAAGTTGGTTTTGAGTTCATTCACAAACTCCTCATAGTCATGGAGCCAGTCTGGCTCGTTGGGGGTGGAGAGGGCTGGTTCAAACCAGTCCAGGGTGGTACCGGTCAGGTACAACAGTATATAGGTCACCTTGGTGCTCTCGGTATCAAAGGCATCAGGGTGGTTACGGAAGTTCAGTCTACATTGTACTAGAAAGGCTTGTAGTTTCCTCAAATCAGATGCATCAAAGGTATCCGGATCCTGAACCTTGGCGGCATGGGGGGCTGATCTTCTGGGGCTGGCTAAGTTGCTTGCCAGCATAATGAGGGCCTGAGTGAGATCGAGCATGTCACAACCGTACATCGTGCTTTGACTTACTCGGTAGTACCGACCAACCGACCCCCATTCACATCACTCCACGGCGTACGGTTTCGGTTCGGTACACCCGGTTTATCACCCGGTTCATTACCCTCCTCCCCAACCCCTGTTCTTTGTCAATCCTACACTCTCTTCTTTTCCCCCTCACTCGTTTACCCACGGGACGTTCACTACTCCCCGCCACTTACTCACGTCCCTATTGTTTTATTCTCGGCCATTCTTCATTGTTCTATTTTCTTTCCCACATTCCCACCGCTTATTCTATTATCTTACCCTCTTATTATTCTATTCTAATCGTTGTGGATTATGCCTCCACATGGTCTTCATACCTTATTCTTTTTTCCATGTCTTATGCCACCCTTATTCCACATTCCGCCCCCCCAGCCTATATAAGTAGTTGATACGTGTACATAGTTCCTCAGTCTGAGTATCAACTAGGCTTACGCCTCCCTACTCTCCTCCTTCTGTTCAGAAGTCCTCGCTCAGGCCAACATCCTCGGCATTCACCTGAGTATCCGTTCTCGTTACAAGTTAGTGGCACGCACAGGAGGCAGGGCGCAACGCACGAGTACGTTGAAGCCGAGCCACCCTGACCGGCCTGCAGGACTTGGCCGGTTCCGACAGTACCTTCGGTAGTACCGGGTCCTGACAGAGCACAACATTGGGTCCTAAGGTGGGGGCCCCTCCCGGGTGTGCAGGAGGCGGCGGTGCTGCAGTGGGTGGTGCAATATGGGGTTGGATGACGGGGGGTGGTGCAGCGAATGGGGGTACGGTGGTGGTGCAATGAGTGGTGGTGCTACGGGCGGTGGTGATGCGGGTGGAGGTGTGAAGGGTGGTGGTATGTAGGGGGGTGCTGACGAGTCTGACAGTGCTGCTGTGGATGGTCCTGAACTGGACCACATATCCGATGGTGATGATTGTTGAATCACCGGGGGGTGGTTTACGAGGAACAGGTTGGTCAAATTAGAATGCAGGTGTTGATCTGCATCGAAGAATCCGGAGTTGAAAGAAGGCTCCGGGGGATGAGCTGTGGTCTGAGGCGTCTGAAAACTTGGTCTAGGGACGGGCAGTTCTTGGGGGATGGATGCACAGTGGGCAGATGCCTGAGTGATTGTCTGCATGGCTTGTGAACATGTGATAGGTCTCATGCTTAATGATGATCAGGAGTGTGAGTACGAATATACTATTAAGATCAGTGTGTCGGCGCTTTGCTAGAGACTTCTAGAAGGATTTTCGGAGGGTTCCGAATGGTTTCCAAAGGGGGGATTCATATTCCGGGGGCAGGGGACTAAGGATCGGACTTGGGATCGGAATCGGAGCGGACAGAAGTCAGGAATGTCAGGGGTCTAGGGACTGTTCATGGTATAGGGTGGTACGAGTAGTTCGAGGTCGCAGGGACTTGGCTTCAACTTATGTGTTGCACCCTCCTTGATTGTCTGTCCCTAATTTCAGAGAGTCGGAGAGTTTACCGGAACTTAATTGGAAACTACAATGTAGAATTAAGTCGATATTTGTACTGGCAAATAGTCCAGTCGACTGGTGACTTATATACATATATCTAGTCTTGTACTATCTTTTACCAAGTAAAGACAAGGGAGGGAGAGAGTACAAGGGGCAATATGAAACGAAGAACAAGGAGTGAGGTATGCGATGATCCTGCACGTCGTCTATCAAAGGAGCGGAACCTTGACTTCGGAATCTTTGGAGGTTCGGAAACATGGAACCTCGGAATAATGTACTGGACATCCGGAAATCGGTTATTCAGTTTTGAGCGATCGGAAAGGTCCCAGAAATGGTGTGGGTGGTTGTGGGGTTTAATGTGGGTTTATTTGGCGGCATGGGCCATAACACCCCTACTGTATCATACCCTCATTTAGAGTGCATTGTCTGGGTAATCCATTCAGCCCACTTGCTTTCCCTTTCCTCTAGGTACATTTACAAGTCACTTCTATATGTTTGGTCTCAGCTTGGTAGATTCAGTCCATTACATCCTTATAAGGGCAATGTCAAGTTTCGGGTACTCATGGACCTCAGTACTGCTAAAGGGTGTCAGGCAGATAATGGCCAAGTCCTGCAGGCCAAGACCTGCAGGCCAAGAGTAGTGGTGTTGGCTTCAACATACTCATGCGTTGTGCCCTACTTGCTGTGCGTGCCACCAATTTGCAACAGACAGATACTTGGGAGGATGCTGATGATGCCAGCCCAAGTCAAGGACTT
>QLPG01050488.1:0-10521 GCA_003314385.1 Gomphus sp. MG54 | reverse complement strand
CTTGTACGCTAAGATTAATGTATCCTTCCCTGGTTTACCATGGCTTTAGTGACAGATTTCCAACCGCTTGATGAGCAACATATGCCCTTTGGATTTCAAACTGACGAGATTACAGTAAATTCAACAATCTGTGGTATGCGAACGAATTGTTGTGTAGCACATTTATCGCATTCCCTTCCTGACACTCCGCTATTATGAACAAATAACACACTGACGTCTCAACTGATTTCTCGGCGTCCAGATGATAAGTCACTACATTGCTCGAGGCATAATACATTGAAGATTCTGCTATCACCTCACCGGTGCAAGTACAGGAGGGGATTTTGAACCTTTGGAGACGTGTGGCTTGATGATTCTTTAATCGGTCCAGGTGGGTGNNNGGGGGGGGGGGGGGGGGGGGGGGGGGGGGGGGGGTGCCGTCTGGTGTAATCCCAGGTGGCGTCACTGCGGGTTTGATTTGCGTATCTCATCAGGACTACTTGGGTCGAGCACCAGACCACCAGCAGCACAATTATTGTTGAATTGCCATGGATAGAGAGTCCATGCTTTTGGAATGTAACATATTTTACTTAACCAGCTGATAAATGTTGAAATCGATACACCCCCATGCTGATAAAAGCCTAGAATGTTGTAAAACAGAGATTAGAAAACAACCCAGGAGAGAAGGAGCATCTGTGAAAAGTGTGCTTAACCAGCCACAGGTGCCCCCATCAGAAGGGGGCTGAATACAAATACATTATTACATCTGGGAATCTCGGTCATATGTTATGTGGCGAATGGCGAATAATACGGATCTGCAGCAGGCGCTACAAGGTGCTTAGTAATTGCAAATTTTCCATGGCCGGAGTTTCACGCACTTCGCGTGAACTTCAACACCCCCCACTTGTTGTTCTTCAACCTACTCTATGTGTGCCATTTTAAATCCTAACTTGCGCGCGCGTCAGCACGGCTTGGGACCAGAACGAATTATATTATTATCCCGCAATCTTCGGAAGTTCTCCAATTACTGTAGGATTAGGACGTTATGTGATCCCCTGAGTATAAAGTGAACATACTCACTCACATTTGAAGTTATGAAAAGGTTTGCTATTCCAAACATCGTCAGTCAACCTATATCAGTTGCCCAGGCGGTTATCATTCATTCAGCTTAGAGCGCGCCACACGGGATGAATCTTAGGCGTCAATGGTCACAGCGCTAGTTAGGCCTCTCTCTCAAGTCCTTGAGAAGCTAAACGTTATCGTTCGAGGAATCCATTAAGATTCCTTCAAGTAGCCTATTGCTTGAAGGTTTGTATTGACTGACCGTCTCATCGGGAAACTCTCATCTGTAACTCATGCAAATCCGCTAACTTGACCCAGACGGGGCTCTCACTCCAGCATAGCTTTCCACGATTGAGTTGATCGGACAAATCTGACTTACTATCTCCCCCCCGTTATCACTTTGAGGTTTCTGAATCAAAAAAAGGCCGCTGCGCGACCTGTGTGCTTCGATATGGGAAAAAGAGGGGAAGTCGAGAAGAATCTTTTTGCGAATCATAGCGTGTCTTTCATTCATTTTACATACCTTACGGATCGACGTTACTATTTATGTCACCTTTGAAATGGGTACAGTCTGTAATGGTGACTGAGTTATTTTTGAACGGAATCCCCGTGCTGCCTCCCTATCATTTACCAGAAACATCAACATCACATATATGCTCGGCGTGACGCTCGGGTGCCAATATTGGATCTGAATATGTATGTATTAGAAAGGAAGAACAGAACACGAGCATCATTTGGCGGAATGTGCCAGTGGAAACACATGTGATATATATATGAAAAGTACAAGATTCACACAAGGTATGAGATGCGAGAATTGCCGAGGGCATAATGGCGAGGAAGTATCAATATTTCGGCGAGGGATTGCTGGAAGTAATGGTGAAGTATAGGTAGTTGGATCATGATGACCGAAATTAAGGTCACCGATCATTCACTCACTCAAATTATTAGACGTAAATTATTAGACCACCTCAATACCATTATGATAACAATCTTGTGGCTACAGCGATGAGTCGGTCGAAAGGCCGCTTTCTTCAAGAACCTCGGGGTGATCATAATATCACAGAGTCACAGAAGCAGCCAGATGCCTCGTGGGATCAGGGGGGGTGGGGTGATAGTATTAGTAATATCTGATATGTTGAACTGGTCTTGGAGATGTGTTGGACCAGAATTGTGGGTATCGCTTAAGGAATGGGGACTGTGTATGGTATAGATTATAGGGGGACGAGTTTTCCTGTCAGTGCAAGGCGACCTCGGGTATGTGTCTATTCGAAGGACAAGTCCAATGAAAAACAATTATTCTGGCCTCAAAAATGTGAAGATTGGTTGGTTTTGGAGAGTCAGGGCCATGACCGCGATGGATTTCGGTGAGATTATTATCGCCTTGAAGTGTACAATCCACTCCCAGACCCTTTAGTATGAGAATCTAGATATTAGTGGCAATTCAACAGAGTAACGTAGACTGAAGATAGTTCCGTCAATACGCTATACCGGAGACAGGTGGTCATGATCCTCTGTAGGAAAAGTCTATACATGGAGAGACAATGCATCAACATTCAAAGCATCGTCTGCAGCTTACCGTAACGGTAGCACTGTTCAAAAGCGATGTGAGGTATGTTCATCCAGAGCACTCACCACTTGTGATATCTGCCTGGGCAGTCTCAATGGTATGTAAGTATAATTAGACGATGGTAATCAATACAACTTCTTTTTAATAGTATTGGTGATCGTGGATCATTGAGGATAACCGCACAATCGATGGCGTTAGCTCTTGGCAGAGGAAGGGAGCGGGGGGGAATGGATTGGAAGTACAGCGTGGCAACGCCGATGCAGCCGAATATACGGATGGGAATGTTTGACAGGATGAGGTAAAGGAACACTTTGGCAATGTTGTGGGTGATAAGACCTGTATTTTTGTTCGGACCTCTGTATAATCGGGGCTATCTTTAGTGATCATGAATCAATGACATTGCACATACAACACTATTGCAGCATCACCCTGGCGGAGGTTGAAGTACATAATTATGTACTAAACAGGCCAAGCCAGACGTCAAAGTAATGCAGATTGCTGCGTTTGACAGCGGCAAGATTCAAAAACCCAGGCACAGCCGCATGCCTCGACAAAAGCACATTAGACCACCAAGCGTACAATTGAGCACATGCAACCAAAGGTTATTATCCCGTGCTGGCGACCTCGTTTGCAAGTTCCGGATGAGCCATTCTGAGCCATCCCAATATTGAAATAAGCTATCAATCAGACAATGCCAAACGACTCGGGTACCGCCATATAGGGTGCCCTTGACAGGTATCGGTTGAGCGACAATAGGAGCAAAGTAATAAGGCAAACTTGATGACAATTGCAAGCATAAGTCATTTGTAATAAGCGCGCTCCGAACCGAACTTATTCCCAACCATCTTCAGCTACGCCACCCAGTCCAGCAACCACCTCGCTAACAGTTTCTATCTTGGTCAAAGCGATGCCAATTTAGGTCCAGGTCACAAGTGATTGCTGATCTTGTTTATACAGCATCCAGGGATGTCTACAGTCAGTCAATACACTGTCGTGACTGTGGCATACCTATTGGGCCTGCCCGTCATTCGTCACGGTCCCTCAACGTATGTCCTATTTCTTCTCAGCTTGCGGCCCTGAACCTCTCTCCTTGTCTTGCAGGTTGATTACAAAGATAGGGCTTGCGGTAGGATAATCTCCTAAGAGCATCGGCTCGGGGTAAATCACCGCAACACAGCAACTTGCTTGATATGGCAATTCTCCTGCTCAGTCAAATATCCCGATCAAACACGAGATGTCTCGATAGACAGAATGCAATGCCGTACTGCTATAAACCATTACAGTTCCATCTGGCACGAATGAAAGGCACTATCTTCGTCACTCGAACTGCGTTTACTATCTTTCAATTACATGCCTGCTACTGGTTGTCTAGATGCTATCCTGGCAAGCGTCTTTAGAACAAAATTGGATCTCGAAGCTGTGGTTTCTACAAGATCGTTCCTTCTCCTGATCCATAAGTAACTTATCGGACAAGTATTGGACAACTCAAAATCTACCGTCCATTTCCTCTTTCATCTCAGCCTTGGAATATCTCTCGACACTGTCACTTCCTTCACCTCATGTTGTAACACGAGGCGGCCTGCAACCTCTACTTCGATCGTGAATTGCTGGCCTAGACTTCATAGGCCAACTATTCGGCGTTTACGGTGTTGCAATCACTGTTTCGGCCGGTTTTCAATGACCTTACTGTTTCAGTACTTAATGTTTCAAGCCTATACCTCGAGGAGATGCCAAGTTTTCTTTATGGTCTCAGGAGGACAGTCACCGGAAATATAATGCCGTCCTGCTCTTAGATCCTGATCCCTCGGACATCAACCCACTAATATCTGCCCATTTACGTACGTGGTCAAACTGCGATTTGCCCGTGTTTTTGCTTTCAAGCCATCCGAATGGCCGAATGGTGCAAAAATAACTGTTTCAGCAACTTTTGGAGTTGTCTCACGGTGAATGACCCCCTGACATGAGGCGGCGCCGGTAGAGGTAAGACTTAAGAATTACACAATACTCCCGGGCAACAGTAGCTGGTATCTTGCGACACACTGCACGCCCACGTGTTGATAGTCAAATCGTTCCGGTGGGTTCGCAAAATAGTGATGGTGTAGAAGGTAGCCGGAAGTGACTCTGCGCTCTCACGTTACTCTTACAATCTCCCACGTTCCGAGTGTCTTCAACCAGGTCCAAGCGCAGTCGGACTAGCCCCGCGAGATAATCTCGATTGTGATGATGCAATGGATCTACATCATCTTCATTCCAACCCCGCATGGAATGAAGAAGAAGACAAAGGAAGCAATGCCTGGTCGCGACTCCGCTTGTTGTGTGCGAATTGGGATGATATCGCGATATGACCACGCCACAATGTTAGGTCAAAGGAGAGGCAACGACCTGAAGGATGAACTGATGAGCCATAGAATAAGAAGGATTATGTACATATGTGGTTCTAAATGCTTTATTTACTAGTATGTAGTTAGTAAGGCATATACTATAGTGTTAGGCCGCGGTCTTCGAATGTCGGGCACTGGCAACTCTCCGCCTGTTTGCCCTCTATATAACGACGCGTTGACCCTGCAGGCCGTTTGCCGCTCTAGACTCTCTGGCCTCGCGCTAGCCAATGCATATCCATTACCATGTCCACCACCGAAAGTCAAAAGTCTGAGCCTCCTCTAGCCAGTCACGTTCCCCACCACGCCGGTACCAGTGCCGCACCCAAGCCCGATTCGTTCCCAACATTCTCTCATTTCCTCGCACAAACACCAACACAGCCTCGACGGGCAGCACCAGCTATGGATCTCACGTCTAGCATGGACGCACACTCTTCATTTTCGTCTTCACCATTGGCGGTAGATCCCGATGGTCTCCTCAACACTGCATCGGGCCAGCTTGCTCCGACCTTTCAATCATTCGGAAATATCCAAGGTATAGAGGGCATACTGGGCAATGGAGGAGAGAGTCAACTCAAAAAGTCGGTCGTGCTCAATAAGTTGCTGGACAGGTACGATGCTTCAACTTGTTCTCCTTATCAACCTTCTTTCGAATCACGCTCGTGGATCTACTTGGACCACACGTCGTGTTTGGCAGCATGGATTTCATTAAGATAGTCTTTCATACAACTCTTCTAACATCGGGCCCCCTTGCACAGAGTCATGCGTACCACCCAAGACGCTCGCGAGGCATATGCTCGTGGCCGCGATCTTGAAGGCAACCAACGCATTGCAGAACTCAAAGCTGTCGTCGAGCTCGTCTCTACATTCGTTATTCCAACGAATTCCACCTCTCCATCGTCCATAATTAACGCCTTACCTTTGCGCTCTCACTCCGAGGCACATCGTGTTTCTCCTCCCTCTGATCTCTCGGCGTCTCGAAAGGCCAGTCTCAGCGGCTCCACCCCTCATCTTCAACCCCAGAACGAGGATCCTTCGCGCAAACGCTGCGCCTCTGCCCAGGGTGACCGTGTATTAAAATCCCTCAAGCTTGAGCCCAAGGATGAGTCTGTCCCCACATCCGCCAACTCAGCTTCAAGTTCTGGCTCCCCAATCTCAGGCCTGCCTGGTTCTTTGACTGGACCTCCATCTGCTACCCATTCAGCACCACCGTTATCATCCGCAGTTGTACCATCGCCCATACCACCGCCTCTCCTTCATTCTCAAACATTTCCAGCAGATATTCATACCATTAGCGTACACCAAACGCGGCCCCAACATATGCCCCCACCCCTTGATCCCCTTTCGTTGACCACCCCCTTCTCAGCTCCATCTACATCCCGGTCAGAGCCCTCCACTGGGGGCAATATCAATAACCCCACAATTGTGCACCAGTTTGCCCTTATGCAGAGTCAACCGACCCACTTGCACACGGCTACCCATCCCTCCCAGCAGCACTCACTCTCGCATTCTACCCACCACGTGCCTACTGTCCATTCTCCTTTGGGTCTTGTTACACCTAAAACCTCGTTGTCGGCCAACGGAAATCCAGCTCCTCCAACGGGCTGGCCTGATACATCCATGATAGCACCGTTTCCAGGGATTCTTTCTCCCGCTACGGCAGTGCCAGCGCAGGCGTCGCGCTTCCGTGGTCCAGGAGCAGCTGACTCCCATTCCAACCCGTTCCACTCACCCCAGCACACTCAGCCTACGTCTACACACCCGGCTCTCCCACCATCTGTGCGGCCGGTGCGCAGTTCATCATACTCTGGCACTTATCCCTTTGCATTCAGTGTTCCTGCCACAAACCCAGTCTCTAGTATAGAGGATGCATTTGATCCGTCGCGTCCATCAACCTCTGTTAGCATTGCAGACTCCTCTTCTCCTGACCTGGAGTCAGACGGCGAAAACTCTCCAGGAAGAATCCATGGCACTGTACGGGCGGACGGCTATAGCACACATCATCCTAATAATGAGATTCCCCCGGACCTAAAGCCGGATGTCGACCGTATATTCTTTCAATTTTTGAGCATGGTCTGCTCGGATCGTGAGTTGTCCATGTTTAGTCGAAGATATACTAACATCATTTAAACTTTTTGCAATATTGAAGTTGTAGCGACGGATAGTAAGGGCGAACCCATTCATCAACCGCTCATGATGAAGAAGATGCAACGCCTCGACGAGTCGCCTGACTTCCGGCCGTTTAAATTTCGTATTCAAGCGTTTACAAACAGGTTCTTGGAAGAGGTGATTTATCTTCGAATATTCTTGGCATCGTGATATTAATGCAATCATGTAGCTGGCCAAACAAGGTCTTTCTGAGGACGTCATTCCAATGAAAAAGGTATTTCAGGTTTTCCCAAAGCTGTTTAACATTCTCACGTCGTAATTCAGGTCCGACACTATTTGTGGACGAACCCTTACATTTCTAGGTTCAACGAAGATGGGAAAAAAGCCAAGTCGAAAGGGAATCATATATGGAATATCGATGCGAAGAAGGCCCCAGAAGGGGGCTGGCATTTTCGTCCATTCAGACGTAAGATCACCGGGTCCTTCCCGAGCGTTGCATACGTGGGTCTCAAGTGGCAGTTCCACCCTCGCGTATGGGACCCTCAGGCCTCGAGGAGTAACCTCAATGTTCGGTTCAGCAGTCCTACCTTACCCTCATGGTTAAGTTGGAACGGAAACGTATTGTCTGGAACCCCGAAGACTGACACTTCCAGCACGGAAATCGTGGTGGAGGCAAGGGTGAGGCTATGATTTTACCGTTCTATTCGTCGACTAACGGTCTGTAGTTTATGCAGGATGGGAAAGAAGTTTTGCTGTATCAGAAATATTTCCTTTCTGTTACACCTCTTTCTCGTGAAGATCCCAATACGTACATGAATCCTCGACGTCCGCCGCTCGTTGGCGACCGCAGAGGGCTTAGTGACACTATGGTACCTCAGGTCGCTTCAAATCAAATGACAAGGTAACGCATAACTTTATTTATCATACTGCTTCTCCTGATGGTTTCCCCTGGATAGACCTCCACTTCCCCCGCAGCCTACTCCCAAGGGAACTCCAGCACCATATCAAGAGGCGTTGACCGTCGTTACAGAGTAAACCTAATCTTCTTACCGCTCATTCTCTGGCTCACGAGACAATTTTCCAGAGCTATTAAAGCGGTGTCAATCGAGGCACATTCCGTTCAAGCTGCACCTAACCCCGACCCAGAGCAGCAGATCCAGCTGCAGACGTTCCTCACTAGGCAGGAACAAGTACTTATAGTGACTGCACAAGCAATCAACTCTGCGATGTCGGCACCGTCCCTTGAAGCCTCCGAACAACAAACGAATGCATCGAATGCTCTGGCCCGGGCAGGGACGGATGTTGTACTCTCTGCCGTACATAAAGTTGCCGCGGATCATTCGGCGGTTATACAGATGGCTACCGGCCTTCCTCCTGAGTATAGTTCTAGGATGCAAGAGGTCACGATGCATGAGGTCTCGAGCGCAACGAAAACAGCGGTTGCTCAAGCTGTGGAACAGACTAATACCTTAACCTCGCCGATTGACGTTATGTTGACTGCGGAGACGATTATTCAGCGAAACACGCCGGCAACTCTTTCTGGAGATGGGTCTCAGTACCCTATGACTAATGAGGTGGTACGGCAGCAGCAGGCGGCCCATGTCGCGGTTTCGGCTGCTTTGAGTGGGCCCAGCTCGTTTCCTGCTGAAATCCCTATCCTGTCCGATTATCCTATGACGGACATAATTCCGCCGTGATCTTTTTCAAAAATTTCCAAATTTTTTTTTGCCATCTTCCTGGGTTAATTGTGGTGCTTCCCACTAGTTTGTTGTCGCGGTGCGCATTATTTTCGTGAATGCGCTGTATCAATGTTTCCCCCCCCTGTCCTCCCCTGTCCCTGTTCCCTTTTAGACGTAACAATTACCCTCTTCTGTACCTTCAATGGACCGGACCCCGCCTTCCCCCTCCCTCCCCTCCCCCTCAACCTTTTTTTTTTCTTTCATCTCTCTCTTACTGGGTTTAAGGTTGCGGTGATATAACTAATTAAAAGTACAAAAACTATGAGCACTAACAGTGAGATAGAAAGTGAACAAGAAAAAAATTTGAATAGACAATGATGATAACTAGCTCCAAATAATGCCTGATAATTTTTATTTTTCTTTTCAATTTTTTTTATTTTCTTTTCAAAAAAAAGAATGCTTTGAATGCCTGTCAACCTTGCGTCCTCGAGCCGCACATGGAGCAGATTGTCAAGTCGTCTGGATTGATGAATGTACACACCGGACAATGGTTCGGGGTGATGGTTGTTGTTGATGATGATACGACTTCTGGAGACGAATAACGATCACGATCGCCTTCGCTCGATGCCTTGGCTGTTGTTGTTGTTTTGCAGATTCCCGCCAAAATAGTCCCACCGAATGCTCTCCCTTCCCGTGACTCCCAGCCATTGCTACTAAAAGGTTCAGCATCCGAATTCAACGCGTCCTCCTTCTCCTTCTCTTCCCGCAATTCGAGGGTATCGTTGGCGAGGATATTGAGAGATGCGACTGTGTCGGTGTTGTTGGTGAGCTCTAAGCCTTTGAAGAAGAGGCGTTGGCAGATGGTGGGTATGTTGAATTCTTCTTGCAACTGGACAGGTGTGTGTTGTGTTGTGTGTGGAAGGAAAGATGTGTGGTGTGTGTGTGGAAAGGAGAGGGGGGGGAGGGTCAAGAGTTAGCTCTAGCAATATGTTAATCGATTATACTCTACCTCTATCTTAATATCCTTGACAGTCGAAAACTTCTGGATAGTAACATTCCTGCATCCAGCCGACCGCTTCAAACTTCGAAGTCGGCTAGACGTCCGTAATAGCTTGCCATTATTCTGTCTATGGTTCTTAGTGTATTCCGAAGTGGTCCCACCAGTGCTGCGATGATTTATCGATGCGCCGCCGCCATGAAATAAGACCTCGTCCTTCGAACTATCTCGAGTCGAGTTTATCAACTCCCCATCAACCATCCGTACTGTAATGGTTGCCGTTTCAAAGTTACTTAACCTGACAAAAAAGAGTTTTGGTAACACGTTAAACAAGGTGTTTTTTTTTTTTAAAAAAAAGGAAAACGTTACCTTTCATTACGACATTCATGGCAAACTTCCGAACCTTGAACTGCAACTACAACTGATGTAGCCGCAGATTCTTGATCTTGTCGTTCTAGACCAATCAAACATACCAACGGACCCCCTCCGTACCTGAACTTCGGCCTTGTAAGGTCAGTGTGCGATTGTAATGTAAAATACTGACAAGTCATGAAGCACTTCCCACTCGGCTAGTGAAACCAATGAGATCGAAGTCCCAAAATCCTGAGGAACACTTGGATCAATAACCAAACGATCATGTTGGCAAAATAACCAAGTATTGTCGATAGCGCCCGGGCGAGGTTTGTCTTGTGGACGACTTATCCATGCTCGCCATTGACGTACAAAGTCTGCGGGAACGATAGCCCGACT
>QLPG01050486.1:4599-17761 GCA_003314385.1 Gomphus sp. MG54 | reverse complement strand
CTAGAAACATCTAGACTATTGTATTCAAGCCCAAAGTCAAAGTCCAAGTATTAGTCAGCGTGACACATTCACATATCAGGTCATGTCCCTGTCACATCACACCATATTTCATTCACATTCTATTTTCGTTCATACATAGCCAAGTCACAGAACCAATTCCAGCTGTGCCGAACGACTACACTAGATCCCACCAGAGAAAAGGACCGGTGCACACAGGCTTTTAGGTATTAATTACCTAGAGCAACTCTACACTGTTCCCTCTTCCTTATCCCCCTCCTTGCATCCCACCTTCCAATTGGCACAGACAAAACAAGAAGACCCCTTCCCTAAAGAGGGCCATATACAAGGGTCCCCCTAATTGGAGCAATGGATGCACGTTCGGCCAGGCTCCATCCTCCAACCCTCAGATACACCCTCGGAAGACTGTCAATACAAGTCCAGGTGCAGACTAATCAGCAATCTCCGAGATGATTCGGACAGTCTGAGACCCACTTTGGCACCGCCCAACCTTGCAGCCCTCATTTGGGTGTTTTTGTGGGCCTTCTGAGCTAGGCAATTAGGAAGGCCTCCTTTTTCTCTAGAGTGTGAATCTGCTCCTTTTCCCGCTCATTCAAACCCAAGCCCCCCTCCTGCAAGTCTGGGGATGGTCTCCAAGTCTCAACCCCCGAAGAACCCCCTTGCTGGGGCATGTCCTCTACTATTGTTGATAACTCTGAGATTGTTTGGGAGCTCTTCACAATCTTCTTCCGAGGAACCCATTTGGGAACCTTTGGGGCCTCCTGCTGAAGCCCCCCGACTCCTCTCTCCTTCTGGAGATTCTTGATCTCCTCCTTTTGGAGCCTTTCAACCTCCTCCTTAGCTTCCCTTTCGGCCTTTTCTTTGGCCTCCTTCTCAGCTTTTTCCTCAGCCTCTTTTTTGGCCTTCTGTTTGGCCTCCTCCTTGGCCTTTCATTTGGCCTCCTCCTCCGCCTTCCACTTGGCCTCCTCCTCCACCTTTTACTTGGCCTCCTCCTCTGCCTTCCACTTCTCCTCGGCCTCCTCGGCCTTCCTTTTCTTCTCAGCTCAGACCTTTTTGAGCATCTCCAAGGTCACTCGCATCTGCTCCTCCAGAGCGGCTTTGTCGTCAGGGATGGGGGTGTTACATGATGACATGGTTGGGCTACTACTATGAAAAAGAGTTCCCCCTTTATACCTTTTTTTGACACCTAATCACATAATCTTCCCACCATAACTTCCATCATCATCATTAAGTGCTAGGACCTCGAGGCTCGGTCCTAACAGGGGGGCACTGTTATATCCACCATATAACTCTGACATCCCAGACATCCGACATAGGGCACTACAAAAGAACCCTACTCTGAACCAAGTCCGAGCCTACATGGTCACCTCCGGGTCCAACCAGCATTGTTAACCTTGGACCTCGGACATCTTCCTTTCTCGTCTAACAATAGTCTTATTGTAACACCAAATGTATATTTCTCTTGTACTCCGATTTCGTTCATCCTATTGTTCTCTTGACTATTCCTAATTAGTTACAATAAGGATCGCATGTATAAATACCTCCAGACTTCTGTACTATACCTTAGTTCAAATATCGACTTAGTATTCCCACTCACTCTTGAACTCCGAAACTTATCTTCTCCAAACCTCTGAAATAAAGGACTGACGATCGAGGAGGGTGCAACATTAAAGTTGAAGCCAAGTCCTTATGACTCCAAACACACGACTCAGACCAACCTACGTCAGCTCGGACCTGACATGAACTCAGACCTTAACAGCTTAGGCCCTTCTACCTTCTTCACCTCTGTTAAGTCCTTGACTCGGGCCAGCATCATCAGCATCCCCCCGAGTATCCTGTCTATTGCAAATTGGTGGTATGCACAGCAGGTAGGGTGCAATGTGTTGGGGCATGATTTTATTCCCCTGCATGTGTGTTTTATTCTTGCACTTGTGTTTTCTCTTTTGTGCTTTTCTCTTTGCATTTGCATTCTCTGGTGCTTAAATAAGCGCCCATAACAACGTACCATTGCACACCTTTGGGTCTTGTCTTTAGCATCCATATTGACAAGCCCCAAAGGTTAGTAGTTACTCTATTATATACTTGTCTTTAGCATCCATATTGACAAGCCTCAAAGGCACTTGTTGCTCTGTGTGTCAGTTATCAGTCTTATTAGACCTTCCATGCCATCACAATGCACAAGTACGTTAAAGCCAATGCGACTACTCTTGGCCTGCAGGACTTGGCCATTGTCCACCCGACCTTTTGGCAGTCCCAAAGTCTGTCAGTACCCGAAGCCTGACACACACACTGGGAGTTGCATTGACTCAGCAGGTGCTGGTACTGAGGTTAAGCTCAATGCTTCTGCCCTTCTTAATCCTAATTCTTTAATAATCCCCCTTTGTTCTGTTTTGGTGCTGAGTTCCTTGGTGACCCCTCTTAAATGCTTAATTGATTCAGGCTCTACTCACTGCTTCATAGAAGCCTCCTATATTTGGGAACATAAAATGCCTACTACTTCTGTTGACTCAATTCCCCTTGAATTATTTGATGGCACTACTAACTCGGTTATTACCAAATTTGTAGAAGTGCTGATCAAATTTCCATCAGGAAAATTACAGTCCATCCATATGTATGTCACATCACTATATTTGTCTGTATCAGTAGTACTCAGTAACAACTGGCTCACCTGCTACAATTCATTGATTTGTTTGGGTATTGGGCAGTACTACATTCCAACAAAACTGGGAATGACCCTATGTGTATCCCAACAGCTTCAGTTCAGCCAACAACTGCTGCTGCTGCTCCACAGCTTCAACCAGGATCCTCTCTGAAATTAGAAGCTCCATAAATAGCCTCAGTCCATGTAGCTGCCTTTGCATGTGCCTGCAAACTAGAAGGTTTGCAAGTTTTCTGTCTGGACCTTTCAGCCATTGACACCACTTTGGCATAATCAGCCAAGGTCTCATCCATTCCATCCATTCCCCTTGACCCAGTCAACCTGGAAAATGTCCCAAAAGACTATCATGAATTTGCTGATGTTTTCAGTAAAACAAAAGCTGACACTCTAGGACCCCACTGACCCTATGATCTTAAGATTACCCTGGAAGATGGCACCAAGATACCTCAACCACCCCTATACTCAATGTTACAATCAGGACTAGAAACCCTGCATGAATTCCTCAACAAACACCTGAACATTGGGTTCATTAGAGCCTCCCGTTCTCCGCATGGCATGCCAATTCTATTCATCTGAAAGAAAGAGGGCTCCCTTTGGCTATGCATCAACTTCCAGGCACTAAACAAAGTGACCAAGAAGGATTGGGACCCTCTGTAAGGGCAACCTAAGCAGGCATTCTACCCTTGGGTGGCACACTGGTGAAGAGGGATCCAAAGATTTAGTATGGTACCTAATACATAGTGACTAGCCTACCTGGCAAAGGGGGATCCAAAGAGAAAACTCTAGGGAACCCTTCGCCTACTGACTACTATATATAAGCACCATCGCTATGGCGCGGAGTGCCATACCGGGCATCATCCTCTGTACCAACCGGGAAGTGTAGAAATGGCAAGCTTCCACGTGCAGTTATTCCAAACCTAAGACAGTTGTTAAAACGGACGTGTCTATAATGCAAAGAAACAAGTACCTAAGATGGTTGTTAAAACGGACCTGTCTAAACAACCGCCGTACAAAGTATCCTACTTATAATGTGTAGCGCGTCCTCACTGTGTAATAAAAACGAAACACATAGAAACGAATGGAAGGTCTCACTAATAAATGAATGTCCCCTGGCGTTTGGTGTGGGCACCATCTACCCTCAATACACTGTGAAACCCACTCAATTGGCACTGTCCTTTCAACAGGAAGTTCTGCCAGGGCCTTGACACTAGGAGCAAATGACGAAAGGAGGGCCAGTGGTTACAGTTGACACTTCTGAAGGGTACTCGCCAATGGTGATGATTGTTTGGTGCATAGTATGTTCAGTACTGCTGCGAGCAGGCCAAATGGATCTTGGCTAGCAGGTGTGGAGTATGGGTGGAGCGGTATGGGTCAGAATTCATGATCAGGGGTTCCCCTGACAGATGCCAAGAGTATCAGCCCAAGTGGAGGACTTCTGAACAGAGGGAGGAGAGCAGGAAGGCGTAAACCTGTCAAGTCTGCAACACGGAGTACTGGCTCACTTGGGAATACCGACCAACTGGCCCTTGCCCACATCATCTTACACTATCATGTGGCCTCGGCTTGGTACACCCGGTACATCATCTGGACCACTCCTCTTGCCCTATCCTCTCCATTGTTCTCTCACCCCCTATCCATTCCTTGACTCACTTCCCCTGAAACATATTACTACTTCACTATTGTTCGGTCACGGCCCTATTGTTTTATCTCCAGTCGTCATTGTTCTATTTCCTCCTCCACTCCCTCATTATCTTGTTGTCAGCCATTCTCCATTATTCTAATCCCGCTTACATTCCTTATTCTATTCTTGATCACTGCGGACAATGCCTCCATGTGGTTTCTTCATACCTTATTGTTTTCCATTTCTTATGCCACCCTGTTCCACATCTTGCTTCTTAACTATATAAGTAGTGGGATGTATGTAGATAGTTCCTCACTTAGAATATCGAATCGGTTTGCACCCCTTTATCCGTTTCTAATCTCTAAAGTCCTTCACTTGAGCTGACACCCTTGGCATCCTCACGAGACTCCTCCCGATCCAAACTAGTGGCACATACGGAACAGCAGGGTGCAATGCACGAGTATGTTGAACTCTAGCCACTCCAAAACGGTTTGTAGGACTTAACCCATTATCTCAGCACCACCGAATCCTAACAAAACCTAGTTGATACTCAGACTGAGGAACTATGTACATACATTTGCTACTCATATAGGCTAAGAGGCAGAATATAGAATAAGGGTGGCATAAGACATGGAGAAAAGAATAAGGTATGGAGACCATGTGGATGTATTGTCCACAGCAATCTAGAATAGAACAATATGATGTAAATGTCAGGAGTCGGATACTGACGGACTTCGGTACTGCCGAAGGGTGTTGTCGAAAGGTCAGGCGGACTATGGCCAAGTCCTGCAGGCCAAGAGTAGTGGCATTGGCTTCAACGTACTCGTGCGTTGCGCCCTACTTGCCGTGCGTGCCACTGTATTTGCAACAGACAGATACTCAGGGGGATACTGAAGATGCCGGCCTGAGTCGAGGACTTAACAGAAGAGAAGAAGGTAGAAGGGCCTAAGCCTAGTCGATACCCAGAATGAGGAAGTATGTACATGCATGTCCTACTTATATAGGTTAAGAAGCGACATGTGGAATAAGGAATGTGGGACAACAAGGTATGCAGAGCAATGTGGTTGTTGTCCACAACGAACAAAATTAGAATAAGAGATGTAAGGTGGAAATAGAACAATGAAAGACAGAATAATAGGACGTGCCCTAGCACAATAGGAAATGCCCGATTGTAAAACAAGGCCATGACCGAAGATAACACAAGGGCAGGAAGTGCCGAGGTGAGACGGACCGAGGAGTGAGGAGTGGACGTAGGAATGAGGGGTGTGACCGATATGTGCGTCTGGCTGAGAACGACTCATTGAAATCATTGGGGAACAAGTTGGGCCAGGTACAGAAGTTCATTCTGCAGAGAAAAATCAAACCTTTTAGCTTTTTAAGGTTGTTCCCATCAAAGGATTCCAGCTTGCAAATTCTAGCAGCTTGACCATCCTGACAATGGTTTTGGGCCATTCTGCCAAGTTCAAGGATAGCGTTTCAAAGGTTGTTGTTGTGGCTGGGTTTATAGGGGCGCTGGTCTTAGGAATTGGCCTGGCTAGTAGAGCCTGCCTGGCCTGTGAGGCTGGCCTGGCTTGAGGAGCTTGCCTGGCTTGTGACAGTATAGCCACAGGCTGAGGGGGTGCAGCCATGGGTTGAGGAGTCACAGCCAC
This sequence comes from Gomphus sp. MG54, assembly GCA_003314385.1. Taxonomy (NCBI): domain Eukaryota; kingdom Fungi; phylum Basidiomycota; class Agaricomycetes; order Gomphales; family Gomphaceae; genus Gomphus; species Gomphus sp. MG54. Next base: position 11,814 of record QLPG01050486.1, on the reverse strand, counting down.
AGGCTGATGGGATTCAACAGCAGCTTGAGGAGGCATGGCTATGGGGGTATGAGGGGGTTCAGGTGTGTTGGCATGCTGATTTTGTTGAGGTTGTCCCTCAGCATCAGTACCTTCATGGGAATGTACTGAGCCAAGTTCATCCTCTACTGAGTAAATTTCCTGATTGCCATTGTCATCGTCTACATATTTGATGTCATCATCAACTACTTTTTTGATGCATGAGTACTGTTCAAATGATGAGGTGAGATGCCATAGTTCAATTGGTGGTGAAGTATGAATGATAAGAAGGGGTAGGGTGCTAGAGGCACTACAGGCCCTTCATTGTAAAACTGTGGGGGTGAACTGCCTATCATAAGTGCAGGTCAAAGATCTAGTTCATAGGGGCATAATTCATAAGAAAACAAACATGGGAAGTAGTGTGATTCTGAATATACTATCAAGCACAAGCAATGCCGATGATGCATGGGCCAAGTGCTATTGCAATAGTGCCAACTTCACAATGTTGGCAGGAATCAGCCAAGTCCCATAGGCCAATCGGAGTGGCTTGGCTTTGTCAGGAGTGGGATACTGACGGACTTCGGTACTGCCGAGGGGTGTTGTCAAAAGGTCGGGCGGACTATAGCCAAGTCCTGCAGGCCAAGAGTAGTGGCATTGGCTTCAATGTACTCATGCGTTGCACCCTACTTGCCGTGCGTGCCACTGTATTTGCAACAGACAGATACTCAGGGAGACGCTGAAGATGCCGGCCTAAGTCGAGGACTTAACAGAAGAGAAGAAGGTAGAAGGGCCTAAGCCTAGTCGATACCCAGAATGAAGAAGTATGTACATGCATGTCCTACTTATATAGGTTAAGAAGCGACATGTGGAATAAGGAATGTGGGACAACAAGGTATGCAAAGCATGTGGTTATTGTCCACAATGAGTAAAATTAGAATAAGAGATGTAGGGCGGAAATAGAACAATAAAGGACAGAATAATAGGACGTGCCCTAGCACAATAGGAAATGCCCGATTGTAAAACAAGGCCATGACCGAAGATAACACAAGGGCAGGAAGTGCCGAGGTGAGGCAGACCGAGGAGTGAGGAGTAGGTGTAGGAATGAGGGGTGTGACCGATATGTGCGTCTGGCCGAGAACAACTCATTGAATGGTTTGTACTTGGTTACTAATGGAGTATTTTAGTTGGTACTGCCGAGTTATTGGGTCCTCGGTACGTGTACTTGACAGGCTTCAATATACTCATGCATTGTGCCCTACTTTCTGTACATGCCACTAATTTGGAACAGAAAGGAAACCTAGAAGGGTTGTTATAGCCCATGCTTTCAACAACCCACACTAACCCCCACAATCACCCACATCTGTTCTGAGACCTTTCCGACCAAAAGGACAAAGGATTGTTTTCCGTAGTTCCCATTCCCGACAAGTCTGACCGAGAAACCATATTCCCGCTCCCGTTCCTGTTACAACCGAGACACCATCCCCGAGTCCACTTCCGACTGAGGACTCAATACTTTGATAACTGATGCACAGGACCATTGTCAAGTCTACGTACTGAGACCCATCTGCCAGCAGTGCCGACCGAGAAATCATCCTATATCCATGACCAAGTGCCCGCATCGCATGCATAACACTTGGTGCACCGGTCCCAGCTCGGTACATCCGCCATTCACACTCCTCGGTCCGTTTCACCTTGGGACTTCCTGTCCTTGTATTATCCTCAGACATGACCCCATTGTTTTATACTAGGCCACTCCCTATTGTCCCATCTTGAGTCATGATCCTATTATCCTGTCTTTTATTGTTCTATCCCCGCTTTGCATTCCTTGTTCTAATTTTGTTCGTGGTGGACAATGACCACATGCTCTGCATACCTTGTTGTCCTACATTTCTTATTCCACATGTCGCTTCTTAACCTATATAAGTAGGACATGCATGTACATATTTCCTCATTCTGGGTATCGACTAGGCTTAGGCCCTTCTACCTTCTTCTCTTCTGTTAAGTCCTCGACTTGGGCCGGCATCCTCAGCATCCCCCCGAGTATCTGTCTGTTGTAAATACAGTGGCATGCACGGCAAGTAGGGCACAACGCACGAGTACGTTGAAGCCAATGCCACTACTCTTGGCCTGCAGGACTTGGCCATAGTCCATCCGACCTTTTCGACAACACCCCTCGGCAGTACTGAAGTCCGTGAGTATCCGATGCTTGACAACCATCGCATACCTCACTCCCTTGTTTTCTCTTTTATATTGACCCCTTGTACTCCCTTTCTCCTTGTTTTATGACCGGCAAAGATAGTACAAGGATAGTTGTGTCAAGTCCACGTACCGAGACCCATCCGCCGGCAATGCCGACCGAGCAATTACTCTACATCCACAACCAAGTGCCCGCGTTGCCTGCACAACACTTGGTGTGCCGGTCCCGGCTCGGCACATTTGCCATCCGTATTCCTCGGTCCGTTTTACCTCGGGACTCCCCGTCCTTGTATTATCCTCGGACGCGACCCATTGTTTTATATCCGGCCACTCCTTATTGCCCCCTTTCGAGTCACGATCCTATTATACTGTCTTTTATTGTTCTATCCCCGTTTTGCATTCCTTGTTCTAATTTTGTTCGTTGTGGACAACAACCACATTGCTCTGCATACCTTGTTGTCCCACATTCCTTATTCCACATGTCGCTTCTTAACCTATATAAGTAGGACATGCATGTACATATTTCCTCATTCTGGGTATCGACTAGGCTTAGGCCCTTCTACCTTCTTCCTCTCTGTTAAGTCCTCGACTCAGGCCGGCATCTTCAGCATCCCCCTGAGTATCTGTCTGTTGCAAATACAGTGGCACGCACGGCAAGTAGGGCACAACGCACGAGTACGTTGAAGCCAACGCCACTACTCTTGGCCTGCAGGACTTGGCCATAGTCCGCCCGACCTTTTCGACAATACCCTCTCGGCAGTCCCGAAGTCCGTCAGAATCCGGCTCCTGACAAGTTGCATGTATATAGTCTTCCAGTAGACTGGACTGTTCGCTAGTATGAATATTGACTTAGTCTACCACCTAGTTTCCAATTCATTTCCGGTAAACTCCCGTCTCCTTTCCAAAATTAGGGACAGACAATTGAGGAGGGCACAACACATAAGTTGAAGCCAAGTCCCTTCAACCTCGAACACTTCAGTGACCGGATTGAACCAATCCGCGACCGACCCTAAGCTCCTGGCACTTCCATCTCCATCCGTAGTCCATCCAACTTCTGTCTTTGGTCCTCGGCCCCATTACGGACCTCCATGCTAACCCAGATATTCCTTTTGGAAGTACTAGCTAAGCGCCTGACACACAGACTTAACAAGGGTACCAAGAGTGTTGGCCTAAGTAAAGGACTTCAGACAGGAGGAGGGAAGATAAGAAGGCATAAGCCTAGTTATCAAGCTTCAGGTACTGATGGACTTTGGCACTGCCAAGGGGTCAGGCAGACAATGGCCAAGTCCTGCAGGCCAAGAGTAGTGGCATTGGCTTCAACGTACTCGTGCATTGCGCCCTACTTACCATGCATGCGACTGATTTGCAACAGACAGATACTTGGAGGATGCTGGTGATGCCAGCCCAAGTTGAGGACTTAACAGAGGGGAAGAAGGTAGAAGGGCCTAAGCCTAGTTGATACCCAGAATGAGGAAATATGTACATGCATGTCCTACTTATGAAGCGATATGTGGAATAAGGAATGTGGAACAATAAGGTATGTAGAGCATATGGCTATTGTCCACAACAAGTAAAATTAGAATGAAGGAATGTAAAATGGGGATAGAACAATAAAGGATATGATAATAGAAATGTGGCCAAGGATAGGACAATAGGAAGTGACTGACTATAAAACAATGTAGCCATGGCCGAGGATAATACAAGGACAGGAAGTCCTGAGGTGGGGAAGATCGAGGATTAATAGGTGGTTGTGATAGGGTTAATAGGTAGTGAGCGGCCAAGAGTAGGCATGGGATGGGAGTGAGGTATGTGTGTCGAGCCGAAAACAACATATTGAGTGACTTGTATATGGCTACTAATGGAGTGTCTGGTTGGTACTGCCAAGTTACCGGATCCTCGGTACATGTACTTGACACTAGTTGATATTCAGAGTGAAGAACTATCTACATACATTTGCTACTTATATAGGTTAAGAAGTGAGATGTGAAATAAGGAATGGAGAACAATAAGGTACGCAGAGAATGTGGAGCTATTGTCCACAATGATCAAGAATAGAATAAGGAATGTAAACGAGAATAGAATAATGAAAATAAGATAATTGAAATGTGGCCAAGAATAGGATAATAGAAAGTGACTGAATACAAGACAATAGGGTCATGGCTGAGGATAAAACAATAGGAAAATGTCCCAAGGTAAAACAGGTTGAGAAATAGAGAATAAATGGGGTGGGGATTAATTGTCAAGTACACATGCTGAGATTCTGGTAATTTGGCAGTGCTAACCCAGCAGTCAGTCTATGCCCATGCACAAGTGTTCAAACTGCATACAAGTCACTTGGTATGCTGGTCATGGCTTGGCACATCCACCATCCACATTCCACATCCCTACCCCTTATCCACTCTACCTGATTCACTATCTATTAATCCTAACCCATCCGTTCCTTATTCCCTGACCCACCCCACCTTGGGACATCCTGTCCTTGTTTTATCCTCAGCCACAACCCTGTTGTTTATAGTCGGTCACTCCCTATTGTCCTATCCTTGGTCATGTCCCTATTATGCTATCTTCATTGTTCTATCCCCATCTACATTCCTCCATTCTATTTTTACTCATTGTGGACAATACCCCCACATGCTCTGCATACTGTATTGTCCCACATTCCTTATTCCACATGTTGCTTCTTAACCTATATAAGTAGGACATGCATGTATATACTTCCTCATTCTGGGTATCAACTAGGCTTAGGCTCTTTACCTTCTCTTTCCTCTGTAAAGTCCTCTACATGGGCCAGCACTTTTGGCAATCTCCGAGTACCTCCTCTGTCCCAAATTGGTGGCACGCATAGCAAGTAGGGCATAATGCATAAGTACGTTGAAGCCAATGCCACTACTTCTGGCCTGCAGGACTTGGCCATTCCCTGCCCGCATCTTTGGCATTTCCAAAGCTTGACATATACTGAATACCCAGTAACTCAGCACTGCTGACCGAGCAGTCAGTCTATGTCCATGCACAAGTGACCAAACCACATGCAAGTCACTTGGTACGCTGGTCTCAGCTTGGCACATTCACTCCCCCCCCATATTTACCGTCCCTACCCCTTGTCCACTCTGCCTCATTTACCATCTATTAATCCTACCCCAGCCATTCTTCTCAACCCGCCCTATCTCAGGACATCCTGTCCTTGTTTTATAGTTGGCCATTCTCTATTGTCCTATCCCTGGCCACATTCCTATTGTTCTATTTTTATTGTTCTATCCCCATCTACATTCCTCCATTCTATTTTTTTCTCATTGTAGACAATACCCCCACATGCTCTGCATACCTTATTGTCCCACATTCCTTATTCCACATGTCGCTTCTTAACCTATATAAGTAGGACATGTATGTACATATTCCCTCATTCTGGGTATCGACTAGGCTTAGGCCCCTTACCTTCCCTTTCCCCTGTAAAGTCCTCTACTTGGGCTGACACCTTTGGCACTCTCCGAGTATCCCTTCTGTTCCAAATTGGTGGCATACATGGAAAGTAGGATGCAACACATGAGTACGTTGAAGCCAACACCACTACTTTTGGCCTGCAGGACTTGGCTGCTCCCCGCCCACATCTTCAGCATTACTGACACTTGACATTAATAGATAAAATGGGGGACGAGTAGAAGAGGGATGGGAATGAGGAGTGTGGATGATGAATGTGCTAAGCCGAGACTGACATACCAAGTGACTTATGTGTGGCTTGGTCACTTGCACATGGAATTAGACTGATCATTTGGTTGACACTGCCAAGTGACCCATTACTCGGTACGTATACTTGACAGTTGCCTTCTATTGTTTGCACTTTTATTATCATGCCCAGTGATATTCCACTGTTCTATTCTCATTTATATTTCTTTGTTCTATTCTTGATCATTGTGGACAATACCTCCACATGCTCTTCATACCTTATTGTTTCCTCCATGTCTTATGCCACCCTGATGCCACACCTCACTTCTTAACCTATATAAGTAGCACATGTATGTAGATAGTTCTTCATTCTAAATATTCACTTGGCATATGCCTTCTTGTCGTCCCTTCTCCTATCTGAAGTCCCCTACTCAGGCTGACACTCTTGGCACTCTCCCAGGTATCTCTTCTGTCTAACATCAGTGGCACCCATAGAAAGTAGGCTATAGCACACAAGTACGTTGAAGCCAAGCCACCCCAATTGGTCTACAGAACTTAGCTGATTCCTGCCAGCATCATGAAGCAAGTACTGTAATGGCAACCCTTCAGACTTCTCTGTAGTTGTCTCATGGAGAGGGCTAGGCAGGGGGAATCTAAAGTTTAATTATAATTACTACCTAAATACATGTGGGGCTCTCACTAGGCAGGGGGAATCCAAAGAGGATAGTCTAAGGATCCCGCTGCTGGTAAACCCCTCTTATACCCTTTATGTAAGTGGTCTGTGCACCAGCTTACAAATCTATACATTGGAGTCTGTAGAGCTAACCTCCTGGTAATAGGTCCAGAGCTCAGGTGCTTGTTCTGGGTCCTAATCACTGTGCTAAACTCATTCCAGTTTCCCACCTGGTGATTCCTAAATTCCTGACCTTCGGAGTATTGTCAGTGTATGGATTTATCTGTCAGTCACACTGGAAGTCTCAGATATCATGGATATCATGGACACTGTGGAAATGGTGTGGATGGTAGTGCAGATGGTGGTGTGGATGATGGATACTATGGGAGTTCAGCAGATAATGGAGCTTGTGGATGTTGCCTGGGTATGAAGGTTGAGGTATTCCTCTCCGGTCCTTGGACCCTTGTTTCCAATCTCAGAATCAGAGCAGAGTTTGAAATATGGCTTCTGATTTGGACTTAGGATTCAGAAGGAGTTGTCCCCTGACAGCAATAGTACTCGGCCCACACATCTTCAGCATTCTCGGTGCTTGACAGTACTTAACACTTTATTAGGCAAGTGGAATTCCAAAATGGTTTGATTATTGTTGTCCTTGTCTCTCTATCTTTAACAGCAAATCACATACTATA
>QLPG01050433.1:0-10100 GCA_003314385.1 Gomphus sp. MG54 | reverse complement strand
GCTCTTTCGCGGGCATTTGATGCTACATCTTCGCCGCTGCCTCGGAGAGTACGAGTCATAAGTAGCGATTTGGAGTCTTACAAGGTCAAGGCACTTCGAGCCATGAAGTTTCACCCTGTATCGAAGTGGGACGGTGATGGACCGCAGGAGTGGAAGGTCGGCGTATTTGGGTGGAGGTTTCGATGGGTGGAAATTGACCGAGATGGTTGGAATGCCAACAAGAAGTGATAAAGAATACTACGAATCCATGGAATTAATTATTGAATCATGTTATTCGTTTGTAGCGTCTGTAATTCGTTAGAAATATCTCTCGTATCTTACTGGCGGTTTCACGTTCTTAACTTGTTGATTGTTCTGACCCTATTCGAGTTGTTTGCCGGTAGTCGCAACCGATTAGTACCAAGTTGGGAACTTGAGCGTTCTAATGAACTTAACCAATCACAGTTCCTTTTGATTCATCTTTTTCCTCGCCCATCCCTTGGAACTTATTGTAGAAGTGACTGATGTCACTGAAACCACCTTTGGGAGTAGTAACACGGTCACCACGCGGTAGATGAAAATTCCTTATCCTCGATCGTTTCTGTAGCTTACAGCCTTACACAACGCGTATAACAATGCCATAGGGGGTGGTAGCTCCTCAGCTTTCACACTGAGCTTACGCCGTCCTAAAGTTGTTCTTACAACAGGTTATGGGCCCCGCCTGAACATCTACATTCAATTTATCTTTCACACGCACCGCTCATCGCATCATGTCCTCTGATGATGCAAAGAAATCAACCGTCGTCACTTCAATTGAGGAGTTTGATGGGACCAACTGGGCAGACTGGTCCTACTCTGTCAGGAGCACCTTCCGGGTCAACATCTGGGTCAACATCACCAAGTACTTTGATACTTCCTTCCCTCCTGAGCTCCCTCTCACTCAGCAAATTAATGAAATATCTGAGCTGAGGTCCCGCATTGAGTCCGCTGGCATGCCCATTGCGGATAGCCTGCACGCGCTGCTCCTCCTATGCGCCCCTCCCCTCCACCTACGAGGTAGTCCAGCAAAACATCTTCACCAACATCAGTGATTACAAATGTCAGCAGAGATGCGCTCGTCCTTTCTCAGGTGATGCGCTCGCAGATCCTTTCCCGGGAGCTGTGGCAAGGCACCAGCGCAAGAGCTAGCACTATCAAACATGGCAAGAAGAACAGGAAGGACACCTGCAACTTTTACAGATATTGGGAGAAAGACTGCCGTCAGTTTTTACATATTAGAAAATAAAAAAAGGCCAATTGGCCTGATAGCTCTGGACGCCTCATCGACCCCTTCGTCTCCCAGAGCAGCATCGAAGGCTAAAATAGGTGCAACTGCGGAGACGGCCATCATACGACATTTTTTTGTCGAGGAAGCGTATCGTGTTGCAGATGTTCAGTTGGACCTACTGAACTTTGCTCTTTCGCGGGCATTTGATGCTACATCTTCACCGCTGCCTCGGAGAGTACGAGTGATCAGCAGCGATTTGGAGTCTTACAAGGTCAAGGCACTTCGAGCCATGAAGTTTCACCCTGTATCGAAGTGGGACGGTGATGGACCGCAGGAGTGGAAGGTCGGCGTATTTGGGTGGAGGTTTCGATGGGTGGAAATTGACCGAGATGGTTGGAATGCCAACAAGAAGTGATAAAGAATACTACGAATCCATGGAATTAATTATTGAGTCATGTTATTCGTTTGTAGCGTCTGTAATTCGTTAGAAATATTTCTCGTATCTTACTGACGGTTTCACGTTCTTATCTCTTTGATTGTTCTGACCTACTCGAGTTGTTTGCCGGTAGTCGAAACCGATTGATACTAAGTTGGAAACTTCAGCGTTCTAATGAACTTAACCGATCACAGTTCCTTTTGATTCATCTTTATCCTCGCCCAGCCCTTCGAACCTATTGTAGAAGTGACTGATGTCATTTGAACCACCTTTGGGAGTAGTAACACGGTCACCACGCGGTAGATGAATTTTCCTTATCCTCAATCGTTTCTGTAGCTTACAGCCTTACACAACGCGTATAACGATGCCCTAGCTCCTCAGTTTTCACACTGAGCTTACGCCGTCCTAGAGTTGTTCTTACAACAGGTTATGGGCCCCGCCTGAACATCTACATTTAATATATCTTGCACGCGCACCGCTCATCGCATCATGTCCTCTGATCATGCAAAGAAACCAACCATCCTCACTTCAATTGAGAAGTTTAATGGAACCAACTGGGAAGACTGGTCCTACTCTGTCAGAAGCACCTTCCGGGTCAACATCTGGGTCAACATCACCAAGTACTTTGATACTTCCTTCCTTCCTGAGCTCAGCAAATTGATGAGATATCTGAGCTGAGGTCCCACATTGAGTCCGCTGGCCTGCCCATTGCGGATAGCCTGCACGCGCTGCTCCTCCTATGCGCCCCTCCCCTCCATCTACGAGGTAGTCCAGCAAAACATCTTCACCAACATCAGTGATTACAAATGTCAGCAGAGATGCGCTCGTCCTTTCTCAGGTGATGCGCTCGCAGATCCTTCCCCGGGAGCTGTGGCAAGGCACCAGCGCAAAAGCTAGGACTATCTAACCTGGCAGGAAGAACACGAGGAACACCTGCAACTTTTACAGATATTGAGAGAAAGACTGCCGTCGTAAACAGGGCGACCTCTCCATGGAGGAGGTGCAGAGTCAGCAGAAGAAGGGGGGGAAGGCGAGGGCGAAGGGCAAAGAGAAGGAGGCAAAAACTGTCGCACCTTGAAGTACCACCCGACACGACTGTAAACATTGCTAATGCTGCAGATGATGCCATATTGCACGTGAGACTAAATGGCTACTAGCACGCACTTTGGAACACCACGGACTAAAATCACCGCAATACGTCTACATGTACTTGATATTGGGACCCATGTCACGAGTCGCCGGAACAACAAGGAATATCACTAAGGGATGTCAGACATGCTCCTGATCTCGAGGGGACAATTTATTTCTATACGTAACAGGAGTTTTCACATTTTTCACACTGAGCTTGCGCCGCCCTTAGGGGGGTGGTTGCTCTCAACAAGCCAACTTGAAATCCATGTTCGGTAACACTTGTTCTACCATTCGTGTTCGCCGGTGTAATGATTATGCGCAGTAGCTAAACAACGGAAGGCTCAGTGAACGGGCGGTTCACTGAGGGGCTGCTATGTACTCGTCTGATATATATATACGGTCCCGGTCGAACATGGCCGGGACCTCCATGTCTTACTGCGTTCTATGCTTACACACGCTAGGTCCAACAGCCGGTGCCCAAGTGCTGTTTACGTATTCGCTTATATGCTACATACTTGTAACAAGAAGTGCTCATCTATAGATCAGTCCTCATCAGTGCTTATCACGTGACCTGATGTGTACATATCTGTAGGTAAATTTGAATCCCCGGTCACCTATGACATTGTTCCGTCAAGTCGCTTCCGTGGTCGTACACTGACGCCGTCCAAATCCTCCGACATTCGAAATGAATTATTTCCATACGTAAAAGGAGTTTCACACCGAGCTTACGATTCTGCCAAGTAGACCTTCCTTAATAACCGTGTTCATCTATAGATCAGACCTTATCAGCTCTTATCACGTGATCTAATTAAGATATGCATACTGTGACTCGACCTGGCTCTAGCCGGCCCCTCGGTCATTTATGACATTATTTCAAGTCGCGTCCGTGGTCGTACACTGACGCCTTCCAAACTTCCGACCTTCGAGACCCTGTCCCGGAGCCAGCCTCTTACACAGTCGCTCAGTCATCCACCGAGCAACCAGTGGAACACAGTATATATTCCTGTGGTATAAATACTGGGCTGTCAAGTCCTCTGATACTTGTAACATTCTGCAACAATGGAAGCTCCTCCTTCCTATGCCTCTGCTACTCTCCCAGGCTACTCGGAAAATCCAACTCTAGTCGAGCAGCGTCATGTTATAGCTGATGCGTCCCAACACGCTTCCCAACCTGTAGAGGACTATCAGTACAAGAACGGACATCTCATCCTCAATTTGGGTCCAAAGCATCCGCGAATCTTCAGACCTGTCTATGGTTGGAACAATCTCGTAACTGGATACGTTCAGATCAAGAAGAATACAAATAATGTGCAATCTATCGTTGCTACCATTCACGGCCAGGTGGCTACAGGGTTGACCGAGCGTGGATTCCTTACACACCAAAATCGAACAATCGTGCTTCAGGCGTCACAAACCCTGTTTGATTCTTCAGACGGTCAGGTTCCCGAAGGCGGTGCACGTTATGCATTCTCCTTTCCGCTCCCATCCTATGTCGCAGGTGGATCCGACCCTTTGCCGCCAACGTTTTCTGCTCTCCATTTGGGACTGGCAGTTGATGTGTCATACTATATCAAGGTCGAGATGATTCGCAAGGGGATACTAAGACAGAATGAGCGGTGAGGATGTTCTCTTCTTGTAAAGTAATGATCTAATTCCCAGTTAGGATTAAAGCCTTTTTCTTTTATCTACCTCGTACATTTGCGCCATTACCACAATGCCAATTGTCAATCATCCGGGACGAGAAACTCAATGTCGGGGATGAGCTTGATTATTGGCGAAGTTTCGAGGTGCTACCCACTCTTGGAGGATGTCCTGTGTCAACCGATGTGTCTGACCTGCGCATCACCGTGAGAAATTCTCGTTAATGGAGACTCTCTGTTTGCTCATTTTGAAGCAGCTCACCCTTAAGCAGCCTCTCATTTATGCGTCGGGATCTGTGATACCATTTGCCCTGAAAGTCACATTTGGAGTGGTGACAGAGGCCATATCGTCATTGCTGTCAACGTCGTCCGTCCAGCTGATACGCTTAACAAGTATTCATGTCGGCCCTCGAAGGGCTGAATTCGAGACCTTGCTAGGCAATGGGGATGTCTTTCGAGTCGAAGAGCACGAAACCGAGAGACATATGATCGGGAGCGTGACATGTTCGTCCTCAGGCGAGTCAAGTTGGCGGATGGATGCTGTTGAAGTCAGGGTGAGGGAAATAGTGCAGGCGGTATTGTTATTTCTGACAGCCCTCTTAGTATGTTTTACGTGTCAAAGTATCACCACGCAGAGACATACCATCTCTGGCCTGCACTCTGCCCACATACGTGCGCGATATACCGTTGAAGATGAAAACACACTGGACGACATTGGACGGTAACACAGATGCGACAAGTCCTGCGCTGTGTCGTTACCCAAGGGCATAAATTACTAGGAATAAAGTACTAGGAATAAGTACTAGGAATAAGGTACTAGGAATAAAGTACTAGGAATAAGTACTAGGAATAAAGTACTAGGAATAAGGTACTAGGAATAAAGTACTAGGAATAAGGTACTAGGAATAGGAATAAAGTACTAGGAATAAAATACTAGGAATATATATATGTATACTGTATGATACGTAATAGATTCATTCTTCCGCAGTCATGGACCCATGGACGCCCCATATGGTCCTGTCCGTGCGCAGCTGAGTTTGAAAGCTTTTGTTCGTTCTGTCATCCGTCACAGCGCGATTACCCCCGAGGTACTTTCAGCGCCTTCCCTTTCTTGTCTTTCACTTTGAAGTTGCTACTTCAGAGACCTCAGATATGACACCTGCTCGCTATGGAAAGCGTGCCGTACCCAATTGGTCCAATTTGCCACCAGAGATATTGAGGTGAGTGCGGTCAATGCCACGCTTAAACATAGGTGTGACAACTTCTGACGCCGCGCGCAAGGCTGGTTGTCGCCAATTCTTTGGCCTACAAGCCTCAAGTCTATCTCCCTTCTGGCTGGCAGCATCCAGACTTTCATTATCAGAGGCTTGTGTTTGAAAGCGTGCGCGATGCTCATGATATCCAGCGCTTTATGCGTGTCTGTCCACAGTGGCACCGTGCCCGTCAGTGCCACTCAGCCTTACACCGTTTCATCACTTATTGTCCGCACAGTTATAAGCCACGACTTTTGGGTTGGAGCGTGCAGGAAGCTCGACCGCCAGGACATCCTAGGACGTTCTATACTGTCTCGCGAAGCGCAGGCCGCGGCGCTTGTCGGCTCCGCTAATAACAATACCAACCTTCGCGTCGTTTATAACTATCATCATTTTAACTTTGTTTCTCAGGCATGTTGTTTGCCTTGCCGCATCAACCGCCCCTACTCGAAAGATGGCATTGGTAACGTCAAAACCACCTTGGCCACTGCTTCCTTTGGTCAGGTTCCTGTATGCAAGTCCCACCGAAACAACTCTTTCTGTGGGGTTTGCCTCAAGGACGTCACCTTGGCATCCCTTGGTGACCACAGCCAAATCGCTAAAGTACCTGAAAGCCTCTTCGAGAATGAGGATTTCGACACCTGGCCCACGGTCCACACGACTTGCTTTCATTGTCGTCGTGATGCGCTTCTCCGAACTGTCATCTTTTATTCGAACGCGTCCATCAACCTGTTTGACTTTATTGGCGGTCCCAATCTTGATACCAAAGACTATGAGGCACGAAGCACTGTCGACAGCTTTGTCGACATGGCCGAAGGTGGCGTCAATGACGTCATTAATGTGCTCCTCGAACGACACTGGCTCCGCGCCAACACTAATTTGGGCAGCTTGCTTGATCAAGCCGTCGCCAGTGCGCGCTATTCCAGAGCCGAGTTTGAAGAATATGAGAGTGAAGACGAGATCCTCAGGTATGTTCATTTTCAAAGTTTCTTAGCAAGTGCTGACTTTTATCCAGTGACGATGAAGAAGAGTCTTACGATATGCTCCAAAGCCAGGAGGAGGGTGGCGTTCGCACTTTGGCAGTCACTGCTTGGGCTCGGGCCCGTATCTTGGATGGAAACTGGGTCACACCAGGTGACATTTGGTGTGTCACTACAGGCCAAGTGTCTCCCGATTCTTTATGGAATCCTTCCCTGTCCCCCCCAACAATGCATCCGGTGCCCTATTCATTACAGACAACTCCTTCCAACGAATCTACTACACTTTCCAGCTCAGAGATCGAGGATGCGATGTCTGTTGAGCCCTCCTCCGCCTTCCGACAATCCCCGCACTATCCCGCGACTGACCCCCACACCTCAATCCCGTCGTTGCGGTTCGCGCAGTTGACGTCCAACCTGTTTCGGACGACGTTCAGGGACATCCTTCTTGAGCCCATGCGACACATCGTTTGCCGCCTCATGGTTGAGGCCCAGAGCGCTCATCAGGATGCTTGTGTACGGATCGCCAAACTCGATCTGGACGAGGTGTTGGAACTTCTCAGAGATGAGCGCACCTGGTATGTCGACACTGTGAATGGGGCAAGGTTGATGCACGCTATCCCGTATGTGCCCGCCAGCACTTTCAACATGGCGCCGATGACGCGCAGCTTGCTGGAAGGGATATGGAGAGAAGCTTGCGCCCCTCTCTTCCAGTGTCAGTGCTCTATCTGTGATCGAGCCATGAAGAATCATGGACAGGGAGGACGTTCTAATGTCGTTCAGTCCGTTGAAGTGCAGGCTCCCCCGCAACCACCTTCAACCGTGGTTCCGTCCCACGAACCCCCCAGCCAAATTGTGCTCACTGAACTTGAACCTGCGCCGGCGAGTAGTCCTGCTCCTGACGCAGGGCACCCGTCACCGCCAACTGTCGCGCCTAGCTCAGACGCTGGTAGCACCCGATCTCGAAAGCGGAGCTCCGCAGAGATCGACGATTCTGAAGTACCGGAAAGAGTCTTAGACAGAGAGATCTTTCCCATACCCCGGAAACGTCAGCGCACGAATGACTTTCGCAGTGACGAAGATGCTGCGATGAGTAGCGAGCCCGACTCGCCTGCGGACGTTGATTCAGGGGAAGGTACTGGCCCAGGATCACCTACCAATTCAGCAGGTGTACCGTCGGAGACGAGTCTCAGTAGCTCCTCCACATCCGATTCCTCATCCTTGCGTTCCATCGCCAGCAGTACCCCACTTTTGGCTCTTCCTGCCATTGAAAAACCCCGTATTGCTGGTTTGAAAGCTGGAGCATTACGTGTCGACACCATAAAGGTCCACGGATACGATGAGGAAACCATGTACGATGATGCAGAAGACGGTGTGGTGTATTTGCCGTGAGGCCCACCAGTGCGCCTCAAAAGGAGTCCTTATATATTTTTACCTCTACTAAGAGCAATTGCGTTTTCTACTCTGAATGGAGCAGCAGTCCCAAAGGACCACCAATCCATTGTTACCATCTGCGATATCTTGTCCATACGCATTTCTTCCCCTTTTATATCCCCGTGATCCCCCGTGCCTGGCCTTCATTTCTGCACAACACATGACTCGGTTACCCTTCCCACATAACCACGGCACGGCACAGGGGTTCTACGAAGATGTTTGCGTATTTCTTCAGTCTCGTTTCCTGGCTACGTCCCCAAAAAAAAAGATGTATTTCTAGAATTGGCTTGCCTAAAAGACAAGGTTCCTGATTCAGGATGCTTATCATTAATCCTCGTGTGATTGAGACGTATGCAATACATTTGTGAGAATAATACAGGTAACGATGCAGTGAATGTTCATGATGCGAGGTGGTATGCGTAAGGTAGTGGAAAAAAAAAGTTGACGGCACAGAACCAGAGAGTATTCACTGAATGCCGAGAACAATCATAGTTAAAACTGTGATACCGAACAGGGTAACGATCGAAGGCCAGTGGGAGGTATTTTCTGCACCATTGCTGGTTGTAGTTCCTGAGGGAGCGGCAGTGGAACTCGTCGAAAGCGGTATCGTCCCAGACGCAGTCGGCGATGGAAAAGTGACCGTTACAGAAGCGATGTTGCAGAATTGCTGTGGTACGAATTTCGCGCGTCAAAAAAGCGCACATATGTCAGACTGTAAAAAAAAACACAAATATATGGGGGGGATTGTATGCGTACTTGGGCTACGGACTCGGCGCTGGTGAGGTCAGAGGGACATTGGCTGGACACACATTGCACGGTTGTATTTCTGAATATTGACCTGGAGAGGGGGGTAAAGGGGTTAAGTGGAAACAACGGGTGATGAATCCGTGAGATGGGTGATGGATGAGAGAAGGTTAAGTGTGACAAACTTGGGACAGTAACAGTTGGTTTGGGTGATTGATGAGCAGTTGGATGCTGCTACGGAAACGGTGAGACAGTTGGAAACTGTATGGGTGTAATGAGTATTATGGTGCACGTGCTTTTTATTTTTATTTTTTATGTCAATGCTCACCGCAGGACGAGACGCCGCTGAGACTAGGAAACGAGGCGGACGATGTGGGTGTGCTAGAGAGGGTAATGGTTCCATTGGCAATCGTCGCCGTGGCCGTACCATTTGCAGATAATGTTGTGGTACCGTTCACTGGTAGCGTGGTTGTTGTGCCATGGGTTGTATTTGAAACTCGAGTGGTTGAATGAGAGATTATGGAGGATGTGGTTGACTGTGCAACAGCCAATGATAATGAAAAGCTCAGGAAAAATAGACGGAGAAGAGTAATGTCCATCCCCATTATGCAAGTGCTTTTTCTTTTCTTTTCTTTACACAAGGTTGGGGTGGGCGGGGCTAGATTAAATAGTTTGAAAGGTGTGGTGTGTCACAAGTCACAAAAGACAATGGGTGTGGTGGTGGGGGGGGACGTCATAGTAGGACCCCTGAAAATAAGGGAGGAGGTTCTCCGGGCTCGAATGAGCTCGAACGGTGAAAAATTCGGACGCAGAATTTTGGGGGGGCCAGGGAAAAAGGTTCGGACCCAGACCAGACCTATCCCAAAGGGGCCAAATTTGTTCGGACAGAAAGAAAAAAAAAATAGAAAAATCTGCCTGGGCCGCTCTCTACCTGGTTTCTACATATAGTTCCATGTAAAGACAATAACAATACAAGTTGTCCAACTAGAGGGGAGAGCGTGCAAGAGTCACACATACCTCATAGACCTTTTTTTCCCTCCCTTTGTGGGGGAGATGAGTATTGAGAAGAGAGGGAATTGATATATCTCCAGAAGGTATGATGTGTTCGAATTCCTTTGGGATGTTCTATTCTCGGTTGGGCCATGATTCTGACCATCGCGAGCAGAGGTTGGCCCTTCATGGTCAACCAGAATTTTTTTTTGAGAGTTGGGTAGACATTTGGGGGGTTTGTGTCATGAC
>QLPG01050430.1:0-15526 GCA_003314385.1 Gomphus sp. MG54 | reverse complement strand
ACATAAGTTACGCTGTAGCTAAAAAATTTCCCTCGTCGAATTATAACCATCACCCGCGTTTCGAACTGCGTGCTTCAGGGGAAATTCAACAAACGGCTATGATACATTCGGTAAGGATACATCCACACCTATGGCGGAAATAGGGCATCTCGCTTACGGGTTTCTAGACTACGCTGAAAGCGTCTATTATATTGGAAGCGATATATCGACGTGCTGACATCAAATTAGAAACAGATACGCTTGGGGCTGGCATATTTAAAGGTTAGCAGTAAGTTATCTAGGGGCGCCCGAGTTCTGGTGTCGCCATCCCGCACCGCTTATATATGATATTATTCTCAGTTAATCCATCCACCAATTGAATGTCGTCGAGCTCGCCATCCATTCCATGCTTCATTGAACTGCTCTTCCTCTCTGGCAGAGATTCAGTGCATCAATCCCATCACTACATATCAGAGAAAATGTGGAGAACGAGTTTAGCCACTTTTGAGCAAGTCGTGAAGACGAGCAATATCGGCATCGACCGCAGACAACAAGCGAGAGTACCCCTTGGCCTCGTGTTGGCTCAAATTCAGCTCTTCCAGTCTATGTGTGAGCTGTGCTCGTGCCATTTCTTATTCTTTCTCTTTCATATCGTCAGGGGCTTTCGCCTTGAGTTCATCAGACACCTTGAAAATACAGGGATCGGGGCTGGACCAATAACATCCACCGTAACTCCTCTCACCTATTTGATATATTTGATATTATGACCATTGAACAGCCTCATATACCGTTTTGACCGCCGAGCCCAGCCGTGTCCCTGCCCCGGGTCTATCATGATAACATTGTGGGAACCATTTGCTATACAGATAACCTGGTATCTTGCACAAGTATTCCCCGAATGTGTTCCTCCTTCTTAAGATCTTCTTTTCCATACTTGGGTGCAGAGATATCAGTCCATCCAGATAGTTTAAACACAAACTCTTTTATTTTCCACGTGTCCTTACGCACAGCGTCGAGACCCACTCGTTGCATTTTTAAGCTTGAACAAATATTCAGAGTCGGATCAACAGTAGCGAATATGATATATTACCCGTGAAATACTTGACCATGGTGTTCTAATGTTCACTAGAGGACTTTCATAGTCTACGGCTTATATACATCAAAATCAAACATGTTGCGTAGCCTGGTTCCCAGAGAATCCTGGTAGGTCGGCATGTGGTGAAAATGATCAATCAACTCTGAAGGGCACAAACCATCAACCAGGGTCAGAATCACCAATGTAGTGCGAAAACGCATCATCATGTTGCAAATACGGATACAAAACTTCATCGTGGTAATATCCGGTGCGCCAATGATGAAACGCGGGGACATGACGTCTGATTATGTCCTTATCCATGTTGGGTGCCTGCTGGGCCAATAACTGCCTCTCAGATTGCATATCCGGATTTGAAACCAAATGGCTCGCGGAAAGTCAGAAACAAGAAAGTGCCCAATTTTACAGCCATAAATTCTTTTAAAATAAATAAAACTCACCAGCTGAAGTTTTCTTCAGATACTTGAACACAATGGTTCCCCAGGAATTCTAAATGCAGTATATTATTAGCAACTCGAAAATAGTGTGTGCACACATATGATAACCTGGGCCATGAGTCAAAAGGGTAATTCGAAGTTCGGATGAACCACGACATCATCCTGCCACCGTGTTTGATAATATAGTCCTCTAGATGTGTTGTAAATATTAGCTGGTTGACGTTTGTGTCGCTGGTAGGGAGATAAGAGTTTAGAAGCAATTTTATACTGATTATTTATTGCACTGAAGGAGCTGAACACATATTCTCTCAGGCTGCCGAGGAGCTATAAGTGTTGTTAAACACATGGAAGGGTAATAGGATTGAAAACAAAACACCTGGCAAATACAATCAATAACCTTGTTCTTGCATACTGTCTGAACACCTCCACAAGCTTCATGAAGGAATTGCCTTATCAGGAGATTACATAATTAGCTTAGAATTAGTATAAAAGAAGCAAGTTATGTAGTGTAAAATAACAATCTATTTCACCCATATTAATCCACAGGATTAATTAAGTGCCAGCAGCACTCTCATAAGTGGACAAAGTCTGCTTAGGTAACTGGTCCAAAGACTAGAAGCTGCATCCTACAACAAGTCCGAAGACTTGTTGATAAGGTTTATTCCAAAGAGTAAACCTTAACCTTACTACCAAAGTGGCAGGTTATCCTTATAACTTAAAATCCATAAAAACTAAGAAAGAACTAAATCAGATAAAAAATAGAAAAGTGGAAATAAACCTAAACCAGTCTAGAACTAATAGTTTAAAATCCTTAAACTATTAATTCTATATGTAACGAACAAGATACCTGACAAGACTCCCCTTAAATATTCTCTTTGGACAAATGACCTGGATCAGAATCAACAAAGACATTTTGCACAGCTACATGAGATTTCAATAAACCTTTATTGCAATACTCTTGTGATAATAATAGATTATGTGAATCTCTGGAGTATAATTTCTTAATTGGGTTCTCTATAAAAATAGCCCATGCAGGTGTATTTTGTTGTCCTCCTGCATCTTGTCAGAGAACTTGACTTTCCTTGGTTAACACCAAAGTTTTGTCACAGCTTCTTGGGTTCCAAAACATCAACTGTCTTTCTGAATTTGCTGATCAGCATCTATTGTACTGGTTTGAGTGCCTGAGTGCAATTGGCAACCTGGAATCAGGTGCCAAGTCTCTTTGCAATGCCAAGGAAGCCACATTGGTGAGTCTACCATATGGAAAAGAGTACCAGCTGACCACTTGGACAGAAATACACAATGCATTACAACATGTATGTGATGCTGTTCAAGACACTCGTCAATGTCTCCAGATGGGATCTGAGGCAATCAGCTGTCACTGCCTCAACATGTATCACTCGGCCTTTCCCTGGATTCCTAAATGATTCTACTACAGCAGAAATATGCCACATCATTCTGTAACATAAGCTACAGTCCTAGTGGGCCCTGCAGATGCATGGGAGCAGACATCAGAGCATGTCATGCAACACCATGCACGTGTAAACTCTGTCATGTTCTCTAGTAATGGCAGCTGAGTTCTGTCTGGGTCAGATGACAGGTTGGTCCATATCTGGAATATGGATACTGGTGGGATGGAGCACATGCTGGAGGGGCATTTGGATATGGTGTGGTGCATTGCGTTCTCCCCTGATGGCACACAGGTCATATCTGGTTTGCTTGACAAATTGGTACTTATCTGGGATGCAACTGTGGGAGAGACGATGGGCATATATGAGGGACATTCAGATATGGTTCTGTCTGTGGGTTTCTCCCCTCATGGGACACGTCTCATGTCTGGCTTGAGGAAGTCTCTCAAAATCTGGAGAGCTTTTATTTGGTCAGCACAGTGTTAGAACTCATGATATGTTGGTACTTTGTGTTCAAGTGATATGGAAGCCAGAATATTTTATTGCTGCCCATACAGATAGGCTGGCTGTCAGCTACATACTCAGTTTTAATTGGAAGCAAGAAGATTAAGTGTTTGATCCCTGTGTCCTGACATAGATAAATTGGTGAAAATATCTGTGTATTCATGCTTGACAGGGAAATTATTAAGTGAGGCACTTGTTGTTATTTTTATTTCATATTATGTATGCTTACAAGCAAAGTTGAGAGGAGGGAGCAGGAAGAAGATCTACGATAACAACAAGGCCTGAATGATATCCAAAGGATGCTTTAGAGGCAGAGAATGCATGTGTCCAGAAGCCACGAAATTCTGACGGAAAAGAGCAAGGCTCAACTGGAGGGTCAGCAAGGATCCAGTCCTTATCCCAAGAGAGAGACACCTGATGCTCCTCTGAAGCCACGAGTTGAAATGTGCCTGGGAAGATGTGAGTGACTCGGCTTGCGTCTGGCAATGCGATGGAAGCGAATTCTGTAAACGAATCTAATTGTTCACCAGTGATGATGTCCCAGATACGAACTGTGTTGTCGTAGGACCCAGAGATGACTCGTGTTCCATCAGGTGAGATGGCAACGGATGTCACCCAATTGGAATGTCTCTTCAGTACACGCTGTGCTATCCCGGTAGTGGCGCTCCATATCCGGATCGAATTATCTGTCGAGCCAGACACAACATGTGCACCATCGGCAGAGACACACATCACGGTATCCGAGTGTCCCTCGAGTATGTGCTCGATCTTCCCTGTCGTGGAATTCCAAATCCGGACAGACTTGTCGAAAGAACCAGAGACCACACGATTTCCATCACGTGAAAATGCAACACAGTACACCGAATCTAAATGACCGTTCATTTCCCGCTTTAACTTTCCAGTTGCCACATTCCAGATGCGCACTGATTTGTCACCTGAGGCGGACGCGATGTGTTTTCCATCAGGCGAGAAGGACACGCTGTTCACCATTTGAGGATGTCCCTTCAGCACACGCTCTATCTCCCCCGTGTTGGTGTTCCATATCAGGATCGAGCCGTCCTTTGCCCCAGACACAACCCGCGTGCCATCAAGCGAGAATACCACTGAATTGACCCAACCTGAATGTCCTGTCAGTTCAGGGTCTCTCTTCCCCCGCATCACATGCCAAACATGAGCTAAGCTTGACATCCTGTGTCTCCTATGTCTCTGTGTACCTGAATCAGTCTCCGATTCTCTGGTAGTCAGATTCCAAATCCGGACTGAGCTGTCCCAAGCGCCAGAGACGATGCGTGTCCCGTCACGTGCCAATGCAACAGACGTCACGGAACCTGCATGTCCCTTCAGCACATGCTCTCTCTCTCTCGTCCTCGCATGCCAGATCTCGATCGAGCAGTCGAACAAACCAGCGACAATTCGGGTCCCTCCACGCGAGTAGGAGACGGACATAACTGGACTTGAAAGATCTAGTCTACCCTCTGCCTCCCCGCTCGTAACATTCCAGATAAAGACTGAACAGTCGTATGAGCCGGACACCACACGTAAGCCGTCAGGCGAGAAAGCGACGGAATTCACCCAATGTGAATGCCCCACCAGGACGTGCTCCATTTCTCCCCTCGTTGCATCCCAGATACGCACTGTCATATCTTGTGACCCAGATGCAACACGTTTACCATCAGGTGAGAAAGCGACAGATATCACCCAATCAGAATGCCCATCTAGCTCCAGTTCTGTCTCCCTGAAACTCGCACTCCAGATTTTGATAGACTTCCTCGAGCCAGACACGAGACGCGTCCCGTCAGGGGAGAAACCCACAGACAGAACCGTATCCGAATGACCCTCATATATGCCCATCGTCTCTCCCGCAGTTGCGTCCCAGATACGTACCAATTTGTCGCGCGAACCAGATACGACATGTGTGCCATCAGGGGAGAACGCAACGCAACGCACCTCACCCAAATGCCCCTCCAGTATGCGCTCCATCTCGCCAGTATCCGTATTCCAGATACGGACCGACCTGTCATCTGACCCAGACAGAACTCGGCTGCCGTCGCTAGAGAACACGACAGACTGCACACGTCCACGGTGTCGCATGACATGCTCTGATGTCAGCTCCCATGCATCTGCAAGGCCCACTAGGACTGTAGCTCCAGGTACATTACAGAACGATGTTGCATATTTCTGCCGTAGTAGGGACCGTTTAGGAATCCAGGTAAAGGCCGAGCGATACGTGTTGAGGCAGTGACGGCTGATGGCCTCAGATCCCAGCTGGAGGCATCGACGAGCGTCATCGAACAGCAACGCGTACATGTTGTAACTCATGGGGTATTTCTGTCCAAGTGGTCAGCTGGTACTCTTCTCCACATGGTCCACTCACCAATGTGGCTTCTTTGGCATTGCGAAGAGACTTGACAGCTGATTCCAGCTCGCCAATTGCACTCAGGCACTCAAACCAGTGCAATAGATGCTGATCGGCGAATTCAGAAAGACAGTTGAGTATCGGCAAAGGTGCCCTAGGAGACACTTCGAGAAGATGAAATGCCCAATGCATGCACGAGTATCGGAGGGCTGTCAAAATCATGCCCAAATCTTTGATGTCATGGGGGAGTGTTCTGATTCCATCCTCAGGCAAATTACAAATGTTACGTTGAAGAGTCTTGTTCAAGTGTTGAAGGCACTTGATGGTGAGCATTTCGTGACCTCTTGTAGAATCTACGCTGTGTGCTTCGCAGCGCTCTGGATCAACAATAAACTCACGGAACGAAGCGTGAAAAATGTTGACGTGATCATGGTCGGTAGACGGAAGATGAATAACAGAGCTAAATGGAGATAGAGCATGTCTAGCCTCGGTAGTCAACAAGGAGGCAATGCCAGTCATGGAGAGCGGGTTCTGGAGAAGGACCACAGTGGCAAGTACATCGTGTCTCGCCGACTTCTCCCATTCGGTGAGATCATCATGAAATGCCTCTTTCATAATCAAATTGTAGAAACCGTCCAGGGACGGGAGACGCAGCGCCGAACGTGTCAACTGGGTTAGCCGCTGCGTAGCATTTGCGCCTCTCTGGCCGATATATCGCAATGCAGTTGCAGCAAATATGAACAATCCATTTGACCTTTCAAGAAGATTCTCGATCTCGAGTTCAGTCGGCCAAGGACAACCAGGCTGAGAATATCCACGAGATGTCGCGATCTCAGACAGTGACGATCTAAGATAAGTCTGAATATCTTGTTGTACATCACTTTTGACCACGTCGTGAAGAGTGAATTTTCTGGGTCGGCGTGCAACACCACCACGATTAAAAGCAGCCACGATCCAGTCCTCTGGTCGACTTGTGATGAAGAACTTGAGGGAGATGTCCGCATCAACGTTGAGGATGGTTTGGATCAACGATATGACGATCCATTGCGCGGAGGTGGAACACTCATCGATCCCATCGATCACGATAATGTAACCACTGTCCATTTTGCTTTCAAGGGCGTGCTTCACGGGGTTTATGATCAGGTAGTTGAACTGGTCATGTACAGAGTTGAGATTGGCCACTTCCGGTTTGTTCGCAAGAACCTCGGATATCGCTGATCGAATGTTAAGGTTAGATCGAGCAAGCATGCTAGCGATCGTAGGGATAATGCGGGATGCCTCGTTCAACGCAGAGCGAGAGCAGAAGAAGCTCGCTCCAAGCTTCTCCTGCACGTCGAGACGCTGGCACAGGGTGTGAGCAATGGTTGTTTTGCCTGTTCCTAGGAACCCAGTGAGCCAGTAGACCGATGGAGCGGAAGGATCGTGTGCCCAAGCCTCGATATCGGTCAAGATCTTGACACGGGTGTCCTCCATGCACCCGTGGGGTGCATCGCCTTCGGCCCCATAGCGAGTGTCATAAGAGGCTCGCTCTGCGGGTTTGAGCGACGCCAAAGGATCGTGCGGAAGGTCTAACAGTTGTGAAGATGGGGATAAAGGCTGAATGGGATCACCACACCTACCGTTGATAATTGTTGTTTTATTGACAATTGGTATGCTCACATCTCCATTTGCATCTGTAAAAGAACGCTTTTGTTCAGCTCCGCGAGGTCTGGCTTATCGCCCAACAAGCACGCTTACGGATGTCGACCTGCCTCCAGTGAAGGTTTATACCCCTGGATGAAGACGAAGATTGAGGATTGGAATGAGAGGTTGGTAACATAATTCCCCTTGGTAGCTGCCTGAGGTGTTGGTGGGAAGAACAATGCGTCGACCCCACGTGTTCTGGTCAGGTCCGCAGGCGGAGGCGATGCCGGCGTCAGAACGTCAGGAGACTAGCGAATAGAAAAAATCGTATTTGTGCGCATGTGAACATTCAACACATTCTTTCTGCTCTTGAACAGCCAGTTTGTCTTCCGTTCTTAGGGCACCCAATCAATTTGCAGCACTTGATTAATATATTACCGTTCAATTGCATCCACACACAAGTTCATAACATAATATGTTCTAAGCAGCAAGAAGCGTTCCGTTTCCGATGCATTTATGAAGCTTCCTCATAGGACCACACGATGCGTTACTGTGGGATCACCGTATTAATAGTTGCTCATGTGACATGAGAGTACGACAAACCACAAATACTGTCACCTCAATCAGTAAGATTGTTTGAACAAAAAGATGAGCTCTATAATGTCATGGATACTCCGAGATCCTAAGGAATTCCACTTGTCTGTGTCAGCTTCTTTGCATCATTGAGGCTTGAGGACAAAGGATTAGTAGTATGGGCATGAGTTTTTGAAAAGCAAGGGTTGTCTGAGGCACCAAAAGAGACCACTGGTCAATTTTGGATGTGTTTCACAAGCTTGGAGAAGAGTGGAGACATGAAGACCTGACAAGAAGGATTAGGTTAGGTATAGAATCATGTTCTTAGGTCACAGTGTCTCGCCAAGGAAGCCGAGCTCTTCAGCTGATTATATTGATAAGGATCCTGTTATCTGTGATAGTAGTGGTTGTGAAAAATAGAGAAGTCAATTGAAAGTTGCTTATGAAGGCTTTGGAGGTAAGATCTCTCATGATTCAGAGAAAGAGACCAATGACATGGCCATACAGAATGAGGCTATCTTATGCAAGGGGTGTACCTTTAGCCCTCTAGCTGCACATCCCAGTATGTCTAATGAAAACTGGCCTGGGGTGAGGATCCAAAGGGAAAGAAGGTGTCATTTGTCACAGAGCCTCGATATCGAGGGTCACAGGGTTTCAAAGTTTTCAGGGCAACCTTTTTTAGCCCAACCTGTCACTATGGGAAATAAGAGGCATAAAACTGCATGGCTGACCCGATATCATGACACACTCAACCACCTCACTGCCCAGTCACATGGTGAGTTTCCTGTCAAATGAGTTGGAATTTCCTTGGGGATCCTAGACTCCTTGGGTGACAACCATCTCATTGAGATAAATGAACAGTGTAGAAATTGCAATAGCTGGGCAGAACAAAGGCAAACTGTGTCACCCCACATCACTCCATTGTGACATAAAGGAAAGTCCACATACCGATTGTATTCCATAAATAAATTACACAGCAATTTTTTCTCTTATTGTTTTTGTTCTCTTTTGTTCTCTAAAGATTATAAAAGAGGTAGTTAGTTTTTCCCATTTCCCTCAGTACTTTGCAACAAGCAAATACTGAGGTAAGAGACATTGTTATAGTTGTTTTTTAAACTTGTTACCTACTTGTACAATTGTAGAAACATACAGGTAAATAATATATTGTAGTACTTT
This sequence comes from Gomphus sp. MG54, assembly GCA_003314385.1. Lineage (NCBI taxonomy): Eukaryota > Fungi > Basidiomycota > Agaricomycetes > Gomphales > Gomphaceae > Gomphus > Gomphus sp. MG54. The sequence goes on along the minus strand of QLPG01050430.1, from coordinate 6,376 downwards.
GCAACGAGCAAATACTGGGAAATGTACAGTCTTGTTATCATTTCAGGTTATTGGGCCCCAGATCCCACATCCAGACCTTTTTCTGACCTTTGCTCCTTTTTTTGACCATGACCACTATGGCTCTGACTACTACCAACCTTCTCCCCTCCTCTATTCCAAAACTCATGACAAGTGGCCTTAATTTGACAGTGTTCTCGATGCATTTCCAGGATGCTGTCGAAGCAAAAGTGTTGTGGGGGTATTTTGATAGCACAATTACCCAACCAGCAGTCAGCAAACCACCAGCTGCCAGTGAGGAAGATGCCCTTGCAAAATGGGTCAAGGAGGACCTTACTGCTAAAGCACTTCTGACTCACCGAATCCCTGACTCCACCTTCATACACATCCATAGCAAACCATCCTTGAAAGACCGATGGGACCTTATCCTGAAGGAATACTCATCAAAAGGCACCTTTGCTCAAACAGACATGCATACCCAGTTCATGGACTCTAGATGCCTGGATAAAGGGAATGTCTGCGAATTCCTTGATGGACTTCGTGTCAAAAGAGAAGAGTTAGCCACTTTTGGTGTAGACATCAAAGTAAAAGATTACCAGTCAACCATCATTAAGTCTCTTCAACCTCACCTCTCTGCCTTCACATAGAATCTGCTGGCCAGCGCCAGGTTGTATAGCACCACGAAGATGATTGACCTGGAAGAACTCATCACCTTAATCTCTGAAGAATATGAATGCCAAGCAGCACAGAGATCCCATCATTCTGGTCATACAAACGATAAAGCCAACGATAAAGATGAAGCTATGTTTGCATCAGTCAATACAAGAGGAAAGAGGTCAGAGCACAAACCAAAAGGAGCTTGCTAGAACTGTGGCGACAAAGGGCACTATAGGAATAAGTGTCCTAAACCTGCGTGCATTACTGGAGATAAGAAAAATGACTCACAGACAAAGAGTGGCACTGCCAATGCTGCTGTCAAATCCAATCTCAAAATTGAAAGTGCCTTTTTGGCCAATGAGCTCTTTGAATCTGACTCAGAGCTCTCAGAACTGGTGTCAGTCTCAGACTCAGACTCTAATATCAAGGTTATAGAGAACAGCGAGGAAGACTGTTTCTCCAAGATTGCCGATAACCCCGACAGTGAAAATGAGATGGAAAAGTCACCTGTAACTGATGAAAGCAACACTTTTTTGCTTATCAGTGATGACTCAAACCTCACTGGCATCGATCTGGAAGATGTGCATGCTGTTTGTGTCGAAATTGACAAATCAACTACAAACTCACCTTGTGTCAAAGTTCACAACTCAGGGTGTACAAGGCATATTACACCCTATCGCAATGAATTTAAAAACTTTGTGAAAATTCCTCCTAAGTCATTCCAGGCTGCAAACAGACAGAGTTTTAATGCAGTAGGAACCAGAGAAATGGTTATTGATGTACCAAATGGTGTTGATGTCTCCAAACTGAAGCTCTCAGAAGTTTTATACTCACCTGATGTGGGTTACATGCTTGTGTCAGTTGGACGACTTGACGATGCCAGTTTTACTGTAACATTTGCAGATGGCAAGTGTGTTATATGCAGGCAAAGTGGAGAGCAATTTGGCTCAATCCACAAATCTGGATGAGGCTTATACCGAGTCACCCATCTGTGCGATATAGCAAATTCTGCAGCTGTCAAGCTTCGGGTACTGACAGACTTTGGTACTGCCAAGGGTTGTTGGGCAGACAATGGCCAAGTCCTGCAGGCCAAGAGTAGTGGCATTGGTGTAACTGAAGGGTATTGGTTAGGCATTGATGAATACAGCAAGGGTTATCGAGTTTACTGGCCTGACAAGCAAACGGTCACCATGGAATGCAATATCTACTTTGACCAGTCAGCTTCTCGTATTGAGGGGGAGGAATGGCAGGTAGTTGAAACAAAAACTGACCCACCAATGCCCAAACCGACTGTCACCACTGCACCTCCAATCTCCAAAATAAATCCAGCTGATTCCGAGAGTGAAATACCTGAAAAACAAATACACAAATCCAGTCAGCGCATCTGGGACATTCTAGAAGGTCACAGCACCTCAATTCACCTCCTATATGACCCTGCTATCGCAACAGGAATCCAACTGCCCACTATCACAGAGAAAGCTACACAAGTTCTGGAGGGAGAGGGATTAGCTGATTGGATGATGTTGACAGAAGATGCAAACAAGTACTTACTAGTGGCTGAAACAAGTGAGGTTGAGGCTATAGAGCCCCATTCCTTGACAGAAGGCACCATCCAGACTGGGAGCTATGGGAGAGTGCTGTACATGAAGAATTAGCCATACTAAAGGAGGCTGGGACTTGGGAACTCACTGATCCACCCAAAAATGCGAACATTGTTGGCTCAAAGTGGGTTTTTCGCACCAAAAAGGACACTGCAGGCAATGTTGTCTGCTATAAGGCCTCCCTTGTTGCACAGGGTTTCTCCCAGGTACCTGGTGTCAACTATTTTGACACTTTTGCCCCCATAGCAAAATTAGCTTCAATCAGAACTGTACTTGCTCTGGCTGCTGCAAATGATATAGAACTACATCAAATTGATATCAAGGGTGCATACCTAAACGAAGAACTCACCAGTGGCAAAACAATCTACATGGCTCAACCACCCAGCTACCATACTCCAAATTCCCCTGGAAAAGTATGCCATCTGATAAAAACACTATATGGGTTAAAACCATCAGGAAGGTGTTGGTACCAGAAGCTGGTTGAAATCATGACTCACTACTTGTAGTTTGCTAGGTGCAATGTCGACCAAGCGGTATTTTTCTGATGCAACGGTCATAGTCTTGTGATTGTATTGGTCTATGTGGATGACTGCACTATTGCAGCAACATCAGTCAAGCTTGTCGAAGACCTTAAGGTGCAGATTTCCAAACATGTAGTGATCACTAACCTGGGCGAGCTGCACTGGTTATTAGGGATTGAAGTGAAAAGAAACTGTAATCAACATACCATTCACCTTTCTCAGGAATTGTACATCATCTCTATCCTTCGTCAATTTAATTTGGATGAATTGAAACCTGTGTCGAGTCCTATGCAACCCAGATTGCAGCTTTACATATCCCAGACCCCAAAACCAACCGCTGAATGGGCCCAAATGCATGACACACCATATTGAGAGGCCGTCAGATCATTGATGTACGCTGCCCTAGGGACATGACCGGATATTGCATATGCCATCCAAACATTGTCCTGGTACTTGACGAAGTTTGGACCAGTGCATTGGGAAGCTGTAAAAAGAGTCTTTCGTTACTTAAATGGCACAAAGAAGCTCTGGCTGACTTATGGACGAGCCAAGATGGAACTGACGGGCTATGCTGACGCAGATGGTAGCATGGCTGAAGACCGACACGTGATATCTGGATACACCTTTATGATTAACGGCGGCACTGTGTCCTGGAGTGCAAAATGTCAGAATATAGTTTGTCCTGGAGTGCAAAACATCAGAATATAGTTACACTTTCTACAACAGGGAGTGAATATGTAGCTGCCGCTCACGCTGCCAAGGAGGCCCTTTGGCTCCAATCCCTTACCCAACAGATCTTTGATGTGAAGTTATCACCTACAACATTGTTCAGCAACAATCAATCGGCCATCGCGCTTGCAAAAGAACATCAGTACCACACGCAAACCAAGCATATTAATGTACATTACCATTTCATCTGCTGGATCATTGAAAAGGGTGCTGTTTGCCTGGTTTAATGTCCTACCAAGGATATGGTTGCGGATACCCTTACCAAAGCCCTCCCCTCAGCAAAGGTCAAGCATTTCGCTGTTGAGCTCGGACTGACTATGGTTTGAGGGGAAGTGTAGAAATTGCAATGGCCGGGCAGAACAAAGGCAAACCGTGTCACCCCACATCACTCCATTGTGACATAAAGGAAAGTCCACATACCGATTGTATTCCATAAATAAATTACACAGTAATTTTTTCTCTTATTGTTTTTGTTCTCTTTTGTTCTCTAAAGATTATAAAAGAGGTAGTTAGTTTTTCTCATTTCCCTCAGTACTTTGCAAAAATCAAATACTGAGGTAAGAGACATTGTTATAGTTGTTTTTTAAACTTTTTACTTACTTGTACAATTGTAGGAACATACAGGTAAATAATATACTGTAGTACTTTGCAACGAGCAAATACTGAGAAACGTATAGTCTTGTTATCATTTCAAACAGCGTCACCAAGCAGCCTTGGCATCTATGCATATCAGTTCTATCTTCACTTACAGTAAAGCACCAAGGTAGTAGAGCACATGTCGATCAATTTTTTTTTCGAGTTCAAACGTAGCTGAGAGGGCCTTGCTTAGATCGGCAGTAATCTGTTACCGAGAGTTAGCCAACGTGTATTTCCCTTTAGTATGAGCTCTAATTTCCAAGTATGTGTAATCCAAATACAGATTGAGCCGTCCTCAGAGCCAGATGCTAGACGTGTCCCATCATGTGAGAAGGCAACCGAGTTCACCTGGCTTGAATGTCCATCGAGTACATGCTCAACTGTCCCTGTAGTGGTATGCCAAATGCAAATTGCATGGTGGCGTCTTCCAATGGCAAACACAACATGTTTCCCGTCAGGCGAGAACGCGATACAACACACCAACGCATTGCATTCTTGTATGAGCTTCATTTCCCCTGTGGTGGCATCCCATACCCGAGCAGTATTGTCATGAGAGCCTGACACAACACTTGATCCATCTGGAGAGAACGCAACCGCCCTAACTCCATCTGAATGTCCTTGTAGGATATGGTCTACCTCCCCCGTTCCTGCATTCCAAATTCGAATCGAGCCGTCTTCCGAGCCAGACACGATGCGTGACCCATCAGGCGAGAAGGCAACGGACCAAACTCGACCTGAATTATGTAACAGTATGCGCTCATTCTCACCCATAATGGTACTCCAGATATAAGCTGAACCGTCATAACACCCAGAGATAACATGCGTCCCATCTGGCGAGAAGGCAACAGGCGAGACAGGTGAACGGTGTAACATGACCCGCCTAAACGGCCCCCATGACTCCGTGATGCCCAACACTACTCTAGGTAAGTTATCGAACAATGTCGAATAGTGATATCTTATGGATGTGCGTTTAGGGATCCATGCTAGGGCTGAGCCATACGTATTGAGACAGTGGTGTTTGATCAGTTCAAATGCCATCTCTAAGTAGCGATGAGCATCCTCGAGTAGCAACACATGGTGGGCATGGGTTTTGGAGTATTTCTGGGGAAATGGTGAGCTAAACTCCTCTACCATGCTGATTACTAACCAAGTTGGCTTCTTTTGCCATGCTGAGAGACTTCAGCCCAGATCCAAGCTCTCCAAACGTACTGAGGCACTCAAACCAGTGCAATAAGTATGTATTGACGAATGTATCAAGCTCGCTGAGAAAGGGTAATGTGTCTGCAGGTGGGAATGCAAGAGCCTCTACAAGATGAGCGGCCCAGTACAAGCAAGAGTATCGGAGAGACTCAGAAATAAGGTCGGGATTAGAGATTTCATGGACCTGGGCTGCTAAAGCATGACCAGGTAAGCCGCAGATGTTATGCCGAAGAGACTTGTTCAATGTTTGGAGACACTTGAGCGCAAGTTTGCGGTGGGTATCGGAAGCATCAATGCTGTTCCTACTGCAACGTTTCGGGTCGACAATGAACTCTTGAAACGAGGCGTGAAAGATGGTGACATGTCCATCATTGGTGGGAGGAACATAGATCACCGAACGAAAACGAGACAATTCAATGTCAACCTCGTCATGTGTCATCTCTAACAGGGAAGCAATGCCAGCAATTGAGAGTGGGCGTTGGAGAAACACCACTGTGGCAAGTACATCTTGTCTCGTTTTTATTCCCTTGTCACTGAGATTCTGGAACGCTTCGGCAATAATCAGCCTGTAGAAGCTGTCCAGGGAGGCAAGTGGCAGCGCCGAACCAGTCAATTCGATTAGATGCGTTTTGGGATTCACACCTGTGTCACCGATGTACCGCGTGGCGGCATAGATGAATAATCCATCGGATTGGCTAACAAGCCTTGTCAGTTCCTTTTGGAATGGCCAAGGAATTGCTTGTTGCGAATATGTCAAGTACACGTACCGAGGACCCAATAACTCGGCGGTACCGACTAAAATACTCCATTAATAACCAAGCATGAACCATTCAATGAGTCGTTCTCGGCCGGACGCACATATCGGTCACATCCTTCATTCCTACGCCCACTCCTCACTCCTCGGTCCGCCTCACCTCGGCACTTCCTGCCCTTGTGTTATCTTCGGACATGGCCTTGTTTTACAATCGGGCACTTTCTATTGTGCTAGGGCTCATCCTATTATTCTGTCCTTCATTGTTCTATTTCCACCTTACA